>CAJPEX010000839.1:3679-78289 GCA_905338405.1 Notodromas monacha
GGGGGGGAAATGCATATTTTGTCCCAGGGCAACAACAGCAGTTTTCAATGGGCCCCACACACGCCCTGGGGAGTCGTGTAAACACGACGCCAGAGACCCGCTTCATTCGCTACAGTTGCATTATCTAATTCTTCCCGTTTTCGGCGAACACAATAATAACAATAATAAATAGAGCAAAAAAAAAGTCGTCCAACAAATTATTTGAATGCCAATAAGAAAAAGAAAATGCGTGCTTGGGAAGATTGAGTGGATGGCTTGGGGAGTGCTGAACAGGTGAGGCTCAGGCTGCTGGTTTTTGACGTGTTCTTGGAAAGTTGAGGATATCGCAAGAAGAAAAAAACAATTTCAGGCTTTTGATGCAAAGCAGCTGAAGGTGTTTTTTTCTTATTCTTCAGAATTCAGTGGGAAAATCCTTGCAGCCTATTAAAAGATTCTTTGTTGTTGCTCATCTGGAAATTGATTGTTTTACACTCACATGAGATTACTTTCAGACACAAGTCTTGATGATAACCAAAGATTTTTCAGGAAAGAGAGACTAAATTTGATTCACAGGTTTTGCGATGAGAGCAACACTTGCATATTTTTGTGCTCAGACAGCAATTGAGTTTTTCTTCAAGTTCAAGTCAATTATTGACAGAAACTTTTTTGAAACAGTTATTGCGGACAGATGTCACCACAATATAAGATGGTGTCAAGCTACAATAAAACAACGCAAAAATCAGCCCAGGACAGGTTTGGAATTTCCTGGTATAGGAATTCCTAGTTTAACAGATGAAGAAGTATTCCACAAAGTAAGCAATTCTTTCTCCCAAAATATCGTTCTAAAGGAAACCAATCTATGCCACAAAAAAAAACCGGGGGCTACGGGGGAACTACTATTTTCTCGGGCAACCCGTGGGTCGCATGTCCGTGGTTTTAAAAACGAAAGAAAAAAAAAAACGGAATGAAGGAAAAGAAAACCCTGGCGTTCATTTGGAAGTGTTTGAGCATTCCTAGTCGGGGCAGGTGAATCGTAAAATGCGTCAAGCTTTGAAAGCTTGCGAGTCCCTCTTTTGATGGTCTTGTGACTTGCTGGAGGCTTGTTGGTGTGCATCTTTGTGTATTGCTTACTATAGCCTGGACAGCTTCATGAAGATGGTTTCCCTTCCTTGGCCGACACGCTGGAAAAAAGCGTTTTTTGTTCAATTGCAAAAAAAAAAAAAATTGAAATCTCGGAAAAAAAGGAAAACGGCGTCCGGAAGATTGAAACGTTGCCGCTTGAGGTAAATGTTACACGTTGGTATATGAATCTAAACGCAAAGCATTCTTGAAAATTGACTCATTTTTTCCTCTTATCATCTTTTTCTGGAAATGGAAAGGAAACCGCATCAAACACGATTTAGCCTGGAAAAAAAAAACGGTAATCTTGACATTGAACAAGATATTCGAGCGTTGCATCGTTTGAATTACTTCATTTTGAATTTCTTCAGGGTTTTCTAAAATTTGGAAAATAAGTAGAAGAAGCATTCGTTATGTTTTAGAAACCATCAGATGTTAGGAATGTTTTAAAAATGAAGAAAATGGTTTGAATAAATAACACTAAGAATTTGGTTGGGCTACGACCGGGGTGAAATTTCACCCTATTATAAAGTTCTTGTAATTCAAAATTCAGAAACACAAAAAAAAATTTGGCAAATTTGCTTGAGTGTCACGTATGAGAGCTTGAAATGGAATCGCAAAAAAAGAGAGTAAGAGTGAAAGAAGAAAAACTATCCATCAAGGATAAATAACAGTTTTGGAATTCCCAGAAATTTGGCAATGATGTAAACCTTGGAGGTTTCAATTAATAGGCTTGCAAACCAGAGTTTTTCCCGGTTTTCACAAAGATGCATGAAGACAAGTTTTCCAATAATTCAGATTCTTGAGTTTGTTAATTTAGCGTAAAAAATTGTGCTTTAACATTTATTTTTGTGACATCATAAGCACAAACTCAACACTTTGGAGCCTTGTATAGAGGTATTTAGAAATCTGAATATTTAATCAGCAAATTCACCATGTATTAGAGGCGTTGAAATTTGCAGACAGATGCACAGAAACCCTACTTTAACAGGTTCTGATTTTAAATGCCCGTACCCGAAGTATATAAATTTATTTTCCAGGACGAAACGTTTGGAGCATCCCTTGCAAAAACTTCGCGGGAAAATCGCGAAAAATATTTCATTATTTTCTTACAATCGGGAAAACACTGACATATGCTCGAAAAATACACGAAAATCTCTTCAGTGCTAATTTTCTTGCTTTTTTCGTGGGAAAACAATGGCATGCACAATATTTGAGAATTAAGTGCTCTAATCGTCGCGGTTTTTTTTTTAATTTGCTGATATGTTTTTTTTTCCTGCGGCAAATCAAAGATTTTTTCTACCAATTACTGAAGTTTGGAATTTTTTCTACACATGGTTTAGATTAGAATCCAAGGTGCTTCGAATTCATATTGCTCTGATTGAAAAATACGATTTCTCCTCATTGTATTCAATTTTGCTTCCCCTGAATTGAGGACTTCCTTCAACTGCTGCATTTTTTTTCGTTAAATTTGTGATGCGACGAAATCGGATTTCTGATTATTATTTGATGCATGTTTTTTGCATTTTTTTTTCTTCGTGGAATTCGCCGTCGTGAAGATTGAATGTTTCGATCCCTTCTGGCTTCTATACGAAGTGTAAACTAACATTATATGATCAATAATTTATGTTCAATTTCCTCATGTGATGAGTGACTACTTTTGCATACTTATGGGGTGTAACTCGGAAGAAGCATTGTTCAACAATTTCTATCTTGACCTGGAAAAAAAAAGTGAAGCACATCCCGCCTGAGCTAATTTTCACACGCAAAAATTGACACTTCTTGATCTATAAAAACCGGCATAAAAAGTCCCCTAAAACATGCTTGAAACCGACCTGAAAGAAATCAAACCTCTGGGGGTAATTTTCGAATCATTTTCCCCCATATCTGATTTTCATTTTATGCATATGTTGTTCATGTGCGATTTTTTTTTGTAATTTCTTGTAGTGAAGACTGAAGATTGAATGTTTCGATCACTTTCGACAGTAAACTTACAGTGTATCATGAATGATTTGTGCTCAATTCCCTCACGTATTATTTGATCACTTTTTTATTTTCTTTGTGAGGTGAAATAAGCCAAAGGAATATTTCAACGATTTATTTATTGTTCGGGAAAAAAGATTTAAGAAAATCCCGCTGGGCTAATTTTAACTCAAAAAAGTTTCCCATTATTTCACCGACACACACGCAAACCAAAAAATAAATAAAACTTGACACATGCTTGAAACACACCTGAAATAAATCGCCCCGGTCTATATATGCAGATACACTGTCTATAAAAATAATTTTCGAAGCATTTTCCCCCATTTTTTCGCACGGAAGAAAAAAAAACATGCATCGTTCAAATTTATTTCGTCGCCCTTCAAAAAGATAAGGGCGAGTTTTACAAAAAAGAAGGCCGGTAACAGTAGTAGAAGGAGTACTATTATTATTATTATTATTATTAGGAGTAGTAGTAGTCTCCAGCAGCAGCGCTTCCACTACCTAGCAAAAGAGATCACTTGGGTTCAGTTTGGGTTCGGCGATCCAGTTTCTTGAGCCCGCATCGATCCACGGCATATATAAGCAATAAGGGGCGTTGCCGCCCGGCGGAAATCAATTTCTCGCCGCGGGGGCCTCGAAAAGGAAACCCAAAGCGAGGATTTTAGAAAATAAAAAAAATGAAATGTTGAAACGGAAGAGGAGGATGAAGAAGGGAAGGAAGGAAGGAAGGGCCGAGAAGAAGAAGAAGACCCGCCGCTGGTGTCATCAATCACGCGGTAAAATGACCCCTCGTGATATTACCCGGCAAAACTGGGGCCCAGGTGAGGAAGAATAATCCTCAGGCCTGCAGCATGCATGCATGCATGCATGCAGCAACAAGGCTCTCTTCTTTATTCTAAATTGCAACTTCATGCAATTTTACAGCATGTGACGAGAGATGAAAAAAAGGGGGGGCGTTTGGGGGTGATTTCACCAAGAAAATCCCTCGCTCGCTTTATTTTTCCACGACGAGAGGCTTATTGTCGTGTCTTTCTGTCTATTTTATAACTCAATTTAATGCGTTTGATACTGCACAATTGAAAAAAATAATATGAACTTCCGTTTTATGATTTTTTTTCAGTTTGGGACGCAAAAGAAAATTGGAACACACAGGCAAAATAGTGCAGGGCGATATTCGGGGTAATTTACTGTACCACAAAAAAAATGCCTTGAGAGCTTTAATTACAGTATAATATTACAAACTGATAAAAAATAATACTGAGTGCGTGTTTCCCCGAACTTTTGAAATGCCCCCGAAAAGAAAAAAAAAAAAAACCCTCGCTCAGAAATAAATATCTGTGCAAAAATACTGTACCCTCATTACACTCCGCTTCAAGTCCTTGAAGGAGGGAAACTGGTCGTCACGTGTGAACTGAAGATTTTTGCAGGAAGAAATCATTCATTCCTCCCCCCCCCCCTCTCTCTCCGCAATTGTTTTCTTATTTTTGTTCTTCCTTTTTTTTTCTTCAAGTCGGTGTTTAGAAGAGGAATGAAAGACGCGAGATTTATGCGCGATGTTCGCGGTCGCGTCTCGTCGCCATTTCCGCGCGAAAATAATGGCAGAATGGGACTCGCAATCACGCGCGAATTTTATTCCGCCATGTGCCCACGCGCTGTTTTTGCGAGGGTCGTCTCTCCCTCTCTCTATTTTTTTTGGCGTTTAAATATATTCGGTTCACATTTATTTATTAAAAATACGAAGAGAAAACTTTCGTCCATCCCCATCTCCGCCGAAATAATTTCTGCACGCGCGCCTGTGTCTTTTTGTTGTTGTTAAAATTAATTTATTTTTGAGAATTGTGAGGGTGGACGAAGGAAATTGCGGGTTTTGAGGAAGATCGAGTGAGTAAATCATTCAAACGCCTGCATGGAAAGGGAAGGAAACTAATTTTTTGGGAGGAAGCGATGAATTTACCTTCATTCTCGTGTCTCTTTTCTCGACTTGATTTTTTTTTTCTCCCGCAAATTTTTTATGGACAGATTCTATTTATTTTATTTTTTAATTATTTTATCGAACGACCCCCTTTTTCTTAGTTTCCACAGCCCACAGGCTGGCTCTTGAAATACGCGTCACTGTTTAACTCTGCTGCTTAAAATACTAAAAGGCACCGAAGTACGCCCCTACTTTTCTCGGCACCGATTTTTTTTTTCATCTTGAAGAAATTAAGTTGAATTTTTCGTGTGTGACATGATGAAGATTTTGTTTTCTGTTTCATTTCGCGTTTTGAAAAAAAAAATACGAGAAGAAATTGGACCGGGGAATTTTTATGGAGTATTTCAAATGTCCCGAACGTTTATGGGATTCTGGACTCGGAATTTACTAATAATTGTTAGTCTTATTGAATGAAATTTGTATTCATTTATTATTTATTATCGCGAGAAAAATGTTACCAGGAATTTTCATTATTTCAAGTGAGTGGAATTTTGGTCCGAATTTTGACGATTTTAATATTCGCAGGCCCTTGATGGCATTTTTATTTGTAGTTTTCGGTGGATGGCGGTTATGAATTTTTGAAAATAGGATGAAAGAGGGTTTGAGATTTAAGGTCAGAATTCATCTGAGCAATTCAAAATTCGATTATTTCTTTGTCAAATTTACTGAATTAGAATTTTCTAAACTACTGTGGGATCAAAGTCAGGAGTGAAAGCAAGGCCTCTGATCAATTCCGGAGATTTTTCTTCTGATATTTCATTTTATTTTTCGCCAATCAACTTATTATTCAGCTTTACTAAGACTTTCAATGTAATTAGGTTATCGAATCTAGCATTAGTTACCAAGAAGTTTTTCCGTTGCTTTCAGACATTTCTTAGATTACTTAGAACGACAGAAAATTCAAGAAACACTGCAAATGCAATAGAATATACCGGGTAACTTCAAATAAATTGTTGAGCAAAAATCGGATGAGTGCGGCGTAACGAAAAATCTTAAATGCACACTGTATTATTTCGAAAAAGCTGAGAAAAATTAGTTTTGAAAAAAAAAAAACGCATGAAGCAACCAGAGTAGCTAAATTGCATTCTGAACCTTTCTGTTTTACACTTAGAGGTTCTTTGCTTTCTTCGAAGTGCAGATGATCATCTGTCTTGATGCCGAGAATCTGGATGCATATATCTGATATGCAAATCCGACCTAATCCTGATGATAACCTAGATTTTATAAGACTGTATATATATTTTTTCCTTCTTCTTAGAAATGGCGTTAAGTTTATGGGCTGCCTTTTAGAGATTTTCATTTTTTTTATTAGAGCATGATGAGCAAATTGTTAGTGTTTTGAGTTATAAATCCTGGTATTAACCGATGGATTTCGGTTATTAAATTTTCTCTCGCTAGAAATGAGAGCTATTCGTGGCTATTTATTTTTTTAAAAATATAGTTTTTAAGGTCCTCATAACGAATTTTTTGTTAGAACGAATCAATGTACTTGTCACAATCTCTTCGCTGTGATGAGAATTTACTGTATTTTCAAGTCTATATTCCTTCATGTGCAGTAGTAACCTGCATTTCAGTTTTTTTTTTCTTTCTCTTGCTAGAAATAGCAATGAAAAATGAAAGCTCTATATATGGTATATTCATTTTAAAATTCTTAATCGGTTTTTAGGTCCCTGTCCAATAACTGAGATCTTATGTGAACTCCTTATGACAAAGTTTTCGTTAGAACGAAGCTCGATTTTACTTGTCCCAATCGCTTCGTTCTGATTAGATTTTTCTGTATTTCCAAGCCTGTATTCTTTCATACAGTATATGTTTAATAATCCTGTCAGTAGCCTAGATTTCGGTTATTTCTTTCTTTCACGCTTGGATTAAAGCTAAAAATGAAAGCTATATGGACTATTTATTTAAAGAAGGAAACGTTGACCAAAGTGTTTCCTTGTAATGAGATTTTGTTGTACAGTATTTCCAAGCCTATATTCCTTCATGAGCTTATTAATCTAGCTGGTAGTAGCCTAGATTTCGGTTATTTATTTTTCTCCTGCTAGAAATAACGATAAAAATGAAAGCTATTGGACTATTCACTTACATTTTAAGGAAAGGAAACGTTGTCAAAATCGCTTTGTTGTAATAACATTTTGTTGTATTTCCAAGCCTGTATTCCTTCATATGCTTATTAATCCTGGTAGTAACCTAGATTTCGGTTATTTATTTTTCTCCTGATAGAAATAATGATAAAAAGGAAAGCTATATGGACCATTTATTTAAAGAAGGAAACGTTGTCCAAATCGCTTCCTTGTAATGAAATTTTGTTTTACAGTATTTCCAAGCCCATATTCCTTCATACGGTAGTAACCCAGATTTTGGTTATTTATTTTTTTACCGATAGAAATAATGATAAAAATGTTAAAGCAAGGAAACGTTGTCCAAATTGCTTCCTTGTAATGAGATTTTGTTGTACAGTACAGTATTCCCAAGCCTATATTCCTTCATATGTGCTTATTAATCCTGCTAATAGCAGCCTAGATTTCGGTTATTTGTTTTTTTAACGCTAGGAATAAGGATAAAAATGAAAGCTATATGGACTATTCATTTAAAGAAAGGAAACATCCAAATCATGTAATGAGATTTTGTTGTACAGTATTCCCAAGCCTTTATTCCTTCATATGCTTATTAATCCTGGCAGTAACCTAGATTTCGGTTATTTGCTTTTCTCCCGCTAGAAATAGCGATAAAAATGAAAGCTACTGTATATGAGGATTATTTATTTAAAAAAAAGAAGAAGTTATAGGCCCCCATCAGAACTTGCAAAAGGAGGAGCCGCACACGCGCGAGGCTTTCCCGAGACACCTAATAGCTAAAATTGTCGGATTGACTTGAGCAAGCGCACCTGTGTTTGCTCAGGGAAGCTTGCTGGGGGAAAAAGAATCAAAGGTGTCGGGTGTCCGACCGAGAACTTTATGCGCAGTGACAAATTGAGACGACGAATTTTATGATTTTCCGTGGCTTCATGCGGGGATGAAAAGAGCCGTGGTTTTTTTTTTATTCATCTTGAAGAAATTAAGTTGGATTTTTCGTGTGTGACATGATGAAGATTTTTTTTTGCTGTTTCATTTCGCGTTTTGAAAAAAAAAATACGAGAAGAAATTGGACCGAAGAATTTTTATGGAGTATTTCAAATGTCCCGAACGTTTATGGGATTCTGGACTCGAAATTTACTAATAATTGCTAGACTTATTTAATAATTTTTTAACACGTAAACTATCGCGAGAAAAATGTTACCAGGAATTTTCATTGAATATTTCAAGTGAGTGGAATTTTGGTCCGAATTTTGACGATTTTAATATTCGCAGGCCCTTGATGGAATTTTTATTTATAGTTTTCGGTGGATCGCGAATATGAATTTTTGAAAATAAGAAAAAAGAGGGTTTGAGATTGAAGGTCATAAGTTATATGAGCAATTCGAAATTTGATTATTTCTTTGTCAAATTTACTGAATTAGAATTTTCTTAACTACTGTGGGATCAAAATCAGGAGTGAAAGCAAGGCCTCTGATCATTTCCGGAGATTTTTCTCCTGATATTTCATTTTATTGTTCGCCAATCAACGTATTATTCAGCTTTACTAAGACTTCCAATGTAATTAGGTTATCGAATCTAGGATTAGTTACCAAGAAATTTTTCCGTTGCTTTCAAACATTTCTTAGAACGACAGCAAATTCAAGAAACACTGCAAATGCAATAGAATATACCGTGTAACTTCAAATGAATTGTTGAGCAAAAATCGGATGAGTGCGGCGTAACGAAAAATTTTAAATGCAAACTGTATTATTTCGAAAAAGCTCAAAAAAATTAGTATTGAAAAAAAAACGCATGAAGCAACCCGGGTAGCTAAATTGCATTCTGAACCTTTCTGTTTTACACTTAGAGGTTCTTTGCTTTCTTCGAAGTGCAGATGATCATCTGTCTTGATGCCGAGAATCTGGATGCATATTTCTGATATGCAAATCCGACCTAATCCTGATGATAACCTAGATTGTATTAGACTGTATATATATTTTTTTCTTCTTCTTAGAAATGTCGTTAAGTTTATGGGCTGCCTTTTAGAGATTTTTATTTTTTTTATTAGAGCATGAGGAGCAAATTGTAAGTGTTTTGAGTTATAAATCCTGGTATTAACCGATGGATTTCGGTTATTAAATTTTCTCTTGCTAGAAATGAAAGCTATACATAGCTATTTATTTTTTGAAAATGTAGTTTTTAAGGTCCTCATAACGAATTTTTTGTTAGAACGAATCAATGTACTTGTCACAATCTCTTCGCTGTGATGAGAATTTACTGTATTTTCAAGTCTATATTCCTTCATGTGCAGTAACCTGTATTTTTTTTCTTTCTCTTGCTAGAAATAACAATGAAAAATGAAAGCTTTATATAGTCTATTCATTTTTTAATTCGTAATCGGTTTTTAGGTCCCTGTCCAATAACTGCGATCTTACGTGAACTCACTGATGACAAAGTTTTCGTTAGAACGAAGCTCGATTTTACTTGTCCCAATCGCTTCGTTCTGATTAGATTTTTCTGTATTTCCAAGCCTGTGTTCTGTCATGTATGCTTAGTAATCCTGTCAGTAGCCTAGATTTCGGTTATTTCTTTCTTTCAAGCTAGGATTAAGGATAAAATGGAAGCTATATGGACTATTTATTTAAAGCAAGGAAACGTTGTCCAAATCGCTTCCTTGTAATGAGATTTTGTTGTACAGTATTTCCAAGCCTATTTTCCGTCTTATTAATCCAGCTGGTAGTAGCCTAGATTTCGGTTATTCATTTCTTTCACGCTAGGAATAATGATAAAAATGAAAGCTGTATGGACTATTTATTTAAAGAAGGAAACGTTGTCCAAATTGTTTCCGTGTAATGAGATTTTCTTTTACAGAATTTCCAAGCCTATATTCATTCATGTGCTTATTAATCCTAGATTTCAGTTATTGTATTTATTTTTCTCCTGCTATAAATAATGATAAAAATGAAAGCTGTATGGACTATTTATTTAAAGAAAGGAAACTTTGTCCAAATCGCTTCCTTGTAATGAGATTTTGCTGTACAGTATTTCCAAGACTATATTCCTTCATGTGCTTATTAATCCAGCTAGGAGTAGCTTAGATTTCTGTTATTTATTTCTTTCACACTAGGAATAGGGATAAAAATGAAAGGTATACGAACTATTTATAAAAAGAACGGAAACTTTGTTTCAATCGCTTTGTTGTAATAACATTTTGTTGTATTTCCAAGCCATATGCTTCATATGCTTATTAATCCTGGCAGTAACCTAGATTTCGGTTATTTGCTTTTCTCCTGCTAGAAATAACAATAAAAAGGAAACCTATATGATCTATTTATTTAACGAAGGAAACGTTGTCCAAATCGCTTCCTTGTAATGAGATTTTGTTTTACAGTATTTCCAAGCCCATATTCCTTCATACGGTAGTAACCCAGATTTTGGTTATTTATTTTTTTTACCAATAGAAATAACGATAAAAATGAAAGCTGTATGGACTATTCATTTAAAGAAAGGAAACGTTGTTCCTTGTAATGAGATTTTGTTGTATAGTACAGTATTTCCAAGCCTATATTCCTTCATATGCTTATTAATCCTGGCAGTAACCTAGATTTCGGTTATTTGCTTTTCTCCCGCTAGAAATAGCGATAAAAATGAAAGCTACTGTATATGAGGATTATTTATTTAAAAAAAAAGAAGTTATAGGCCCCCATCAGAACTTGCAAAAGGAGGAGCCGCACACGCGCGAGGCTTTCCCGAGACACCTAATAGCTAAAATTGTCGGATTGACTTGAGCAAGCGCACCTGTGTTTGCTCAGGGCATTTGGTGGTGGACAACGCGATCCCCCCTCTATCATGTATACACATCTTTTTTCTTCTTCTTTTTCTCGTCCTTTTATTAATCCCACCAACCAAAAAAAAAAAAAAAATTTCTCTGAGATTTTGAGGCGAAAAAATGGCTTTTTACACGTACTGTGCTGCGCGTTGGTATATAATGGTTACGTATATGATTATTTCTTCTCTCTTTTTTTTTTGGAGGGGGTTTTTTGTTTTTTTCCGTTGTTGAGGGGATGCTTTGTCATTCGCCCACGCGATCAGATTGAGGCGGGCACGAGTTTCGGGTTGCGGATTTCGTGACGGTGTGGGAAGTTTGATGAGAATGATAAGACATTGAATGGAGTTGGATTGGGGGGGGGGGGGGATTCATTTTCCGTCGCGGGTATTTAACGCTTCCGGTTGAAGTCTGTTGCGAATTGCCCGTATATTTATTATACCTTTGCTTTTGGGATGTACTTCTTTTTTTTTTTTTTGGGTTCGAGCCTGTTCAAGTCGAACTTCAAGGGGCTAGAGAAAAAAATTAATTGAGTTAGTGAGGTTTAGAGTTAAGGAAACGAGCTGTTTTTTTTTTGTTAGGGAGAAAGAATTAAAGGACATTATTGTTGGGCATGCACGCCAAAGTATGATAAAATACTTATTTCTTAGAATTAAACGAAATATTCCGCCCTCCTCAAAATCGCAGTGCCAGGAACATCCTGACACCCCAGCATCTTCGACAATAACTTCTCCTATTCTGATTGTAAAGAAAAACCTGTTGAAGGTTGAATATTATTGGTAGTATATAAGCTGCATCTTTTCTATATTCTCATTAGATCAGTTCAGTTTATCCGAGTTATTCCAAGTTAATAAGTTATTCATATTACTCCTATACAAGCCCCTGCTCGTTGAGTTGTTATTCATTATATTTGTGTGAAATACACTTTATTCCTTGAACTAGGAATTCCGAAACGGAATCCCGGTCCTGTCCCAGACTGATCAACTTTTTTTATTGTTTAACAATCAAATACTCGACACTAACTTATATTGGAGACATTTGTCCTCAATAATTATTCTGGGTATTAAATTGCTTCTTGAATGAGTTGACAGGATGCTGACGAGGTTATTGGAGGCAAGGGTTCATTTGCTCAATTAGTTTTTCACTTTCTTTCAAAATGCATCAGGTTACCTTTTTTATTGTTTTTTGTTGTTGTTGCTTCCTTTTCTGTGTCAATAGAATACAGTAATTGGCAAAAAAAGGTAACCAGGAAACTCGAGTTTTGGAGGGTTGAGGGGTTATATAAAGCCTTAGAGTTAGGGAGGTTTTTAACGCATCATTTCTAAGTGAATTTGTGACGGGAACTTTGAAAGAATTTTGACATAAAGGGTTCATGACAAGGACTTGAAAAAAATTTTCACGTAGGAATTTATTTGACTTAGTGAGGCTTGAGTTATCGAGGTTCATACAGGTTCCGGATGGACCGAATTTTCTGTGCAGATAAAGGGATTTGTATTTATTTTTGATGAATTGACAATGAAAAAGCCGTTCGGGTTTCACAAGAAAAATATAGCTGCAATTATGTGAATTGAAATTAAATAATCGTGGTCAATCAGCCCGGGGCCAAGGTTTTCTTCCCACGGAATTCGGCGTAGAAAAAACTGTCATTTTTCGAAGAATGTCAGAAGAAACGAGGGTTTGAAACCCAGTGGGAATACAATCAATCGCAGGTCTAAAAAATAGACAAATAAAATAAAAATAAACGCAAAATTCGAAAATGGAGAACGGTTACTTGTTTTTACTGTAATTTTTTTCCATATACAAATTTCTCCAGTTTTTTTTTTTAATTACAAGACTTCTTAGAAGTTCCAATTATGGCGGTTTTGGTTGAATGAGGGAAAATAAAAGGTTTTTCTGGGATGAAACGAAGATGCTTCCTATGAGCTCATATTCCGATATTTTTCAAATTCGCTACTTTTTGTGGTAAAATTATTCATCATAGATATTTCAACTTTTTCTACGTCGATAGAAAAATGCGATTTCTCATCAAATTCTTCAATTTAGAATTGACCTGAAATCAGAAGACGATATCCATCGTAAGAGTTTTATTGATTCATTGGTGATGCGACGAAATCGGATGATTTCTGATATTATTTGTTGTATATTTTCATGGAATTTTCATTTTTCCCAAAATGCGCAGTAGAAAAGATTGAATGTTTGGTCACTTTTGACTATTGCGATTTGCGATCTTAAATTCTTTTATGATATTATGGATTCCATTTCTTCGTGAAATACAGTATTTGTTAGGCATGCACGCGCCCAATAATATTCGATCGCTTTCCATTTCTTGGAGTGTGACTAAATAAAATATTCTTTCACCACTTTTTTCCCCCCAAGAACCTGTAGATCAAATTGAAAAAAAGGACGAAAATCCGGAGAATTTTGAAATCATTCAGGCCGAACGATTATTAGCTGTTAATTTCTTCATGAGTTTCGTTTGCAGTAACACTTCCGATTCTCGCCTGAATAAAATAAAAATATGCCGTCAGAAACTCGTGTGATTTTTTTTCATAACCTTGACTAGGAGAAGTAAATGATGAGTCATATCCTCAAGTGTATTTTCGAAGATCGTAAATTATGTTCAGTTTATAATTTTTTTTTCTGGGTGAAATTCTGAGACCCGATGAATTTTGACGTTGCCCCCATTGTTTTCTGTTCACCAACTCATTCAAAGGTAAGATAGAGATTGGAGAAGATCGATGAAATGCGATGCGTATACTGTATAGCGGAAACACAAAAGGAAAAAGAGCCATAAAAGGCGTAGCACCTCATCTCTCACACCTGTTTCACTAAAAAAAAAAAAAAAAAAAAAGGCTGAAAAAATAAAATGAGAGAGAGAGAGAAAACAAGGTTGGTTTGACTCCAGATCTTGTTCCTGTGAGAGAAGGTCTTGTATTTCTTTCTCAAACAAGAAGAAAATCGAGGGAAACGGACTTCCCTTTTTTGGGACTGAGTTGGGCGTGTCTGGTTCAGTCGTCAACAGTTGCTTTGTTCTGGAGGTTTTTATTTTATTTTATTGTATTGTGTTTTCCATCTCCATCAGAGTTCTCTTTTTGCTTGTTGGTCTTTCCTTGGTTTTCTTGTTCGGAAATATATTTTTCATCAAATTTTTTGTGCGATTTAAAAGGGAAAATGTATTTGTTGAATTCAGCAAACAAACGCATATGTCATCATGCAGCGGTTGGTTCGGTACCGCAATGTTTGTTGTACCGCACCAAGGGCACCTCAACATCTGGTGGTTGTCTTTTGTATTTGTTACACTGTATCCTGTTTGTTTTTTTGTATTCAAGTTTGAACATGTTTTTGACTGGTGCATAATATATGTAAGCTCAAGATTGACATTGTGAGTTGTTCTCCCAGATATCCTTGCCTTGGAATGTTTGTAATTGGAAAAAAAACCTCTGATCAAATAAGTAATAACAGTACAGAAATGTATTCGCCATTGATCTGGAGATCTATGCCAAAAATGGGTTGTGCATTTTACTTGGCTCATTTTTTAAATGTCAACATATGATTCTGGTTGTATTTTGCATTTATTTATTTTTTAATGTTCAAATTTTTTTTGAGTGATACATGGGAAATGTTAGCCTGAGATTGACATTTTTATTTGTTTTCCCATAAGGCATTCCTCCTGGGGGACCTGTTTGTGATTTTAAAAATCTCTGATCAAATGAATAATCAATCACAATGCATTTACCATTTATCTGAAGATTTATTTCAAAAATTGGTTGTGACTTTTACTTGGGTACACCTTTTTTGCGAATTTTGGTGCATTTCATAATAAGATCACAAGATCAGTCATTTAAAAGAAAATGTATTTGTTGAATTCAGCAAACAAACGCATATGTCATCATGCAGCGGTTGGTTCGGTACCGCAATGTTTGTTGTACCGCACCAAGGGCACCTCAACATCTGGTGGTTGTCTTTTGTATTTGCTATTTTCTGCTTTTTTGGTATTCAAGTTTGAACATGTTTTGGAGTGGTGTATGGGATATGTAAGCTCAAGATTGACATTGTGAGTTGTTCTCCCAGATATCCTTGCCTTGGAATGTTTGTAATTGAAAAAAAAAAACTCTGATCAAATAAGTAATCAAAGTAAAGTAATGCATTCACCTTTTATCTGGAGATCTATGCCAAAATTTGGTTGTGTATTTCACTTGGCTCATTTTTTTTAAATGTCAACATATGATGTTGGTTGTATTTTGCATTTATTTATTTTTAATGTTCAAATTTTTTTATTGATGTATGGGAAATGTTAGCTTGAGATTGACATTTTTATTTGTTTTCCCATAAGGCATTCCTCCTGGGGGACCTGTTTGTGATTTTAAAAATCTCTGATCAAATGAATAATCACAATGCATTTACCATTTATCTGAAGATTTATTTCAAAAATTGGTTGTGACTTTTACTTGGGTACACCTTTTTTGCGAATTTTGGTGCATTTCATAATAAGATCACAAGATCAGTCATTTAAAAATGGTGAAAAGAAAAAATTGTGGAAATTTTTAAGCTCAATCAGAAAGTGCAATGGATTTTGCTTTGCTTGGTATTTCCAAATTGTATTTTTTCAAGAATTAAAGTATCCATCTACTGTATTGCATATTTCAAAATTGAATTGATTGCTAACCAAAAACAGGAGTAAATGTCTCATGTGGGAATGCATTTGAACCCAAGTGTTCCAGTGCAAAATCAAGGTACAAGTGTAACTTTAGTTTGTGTGTTACTGTACTTGAGTGAATACAATATAAATTTGATTTTATATAACCTCAATTGAAATGCATTTTTTCATACTGTATATTATAAATGTACACATTCAAATTTTCTGCTTTTTTTCTCCAAAACATGCGTTTATAGCCAATTGTTTGCAATAGGAAACAAAATGTTAGTTGATTTTGAAAATATGTTCACCCACATTACATAACTGTGCTGTTGGTTTGGTACAGGGCAAGGTTTTGTTGTGCCTAGTCAGCAGAAGCAACACTCCAGCTTTATTTTTTTTCTATTCGAATTTCAGTTTGTTGTTTTGGGGTGGAATGAGAAAACGAGTGCGTTTGAAATTGAGATGCAAAGCAGGAAATAAAAAACCTTCTCTTTCTCTTGAGAAAGGAACTGAGTTGTGAACAGGTGTCAGCACCCTGCGAGTTTAATTGACGGCATTGAGTCCCGTTGTCCCATGAATCACTTGGCACGTGGTCAGGATTTTTGTNCAAAGCAGGAAATAAAAAACCTTCTCTTTCTCTTGAGAAAGGAACTGAGTTGTGAACAGGTGTCAGCACCCTGCGAGTTTAATTGACGGCATTGAGTCCCGTTGTCCCATGAATCACTTGGCACGTGGTCAGGATTTTTGTTTTTCCTTCTCCGAGTCGTTGCTGGTTTTGTTTCTTCCTTCTTTTTGTTTGTTTCGATTTCCTTGAAATTGTTGTTGCTGTTGTTTGTTTAAGGGCATCACGAGGTCCATCAGAAGCGGGTAGTAAAAACGGAGGCCGAGATTATGTCCTCAGATAATAGCGAGTCACGCGGAGGCGTTGATGGGGAAGTGATTTGTTGCTAAGGCTTTGTTTCCTCTTTATCTTTTTTTTTTTTTCGGACTGGAAAAGGTTTTCTGTCCTTTTTCAAATGCGTGTCCTTTTATTATTATTTTTTTAAAGCTTCCGTTTCTTTTTTTTTCTTCTGTGCTGTAACTTTTGTTTTAATTACCCGGTTGAACCGGTTTAACCCACTTGGATCAACTTAATGAAGATGTGAGCAAGATTTTGTTTGGTAGGCTTGTCTTTTTTATTTTTTCTGTTGGTGAGGCTTCGATTTGTCACGTATTTTCGGGCGTGGGGTTTTTCGTAAGTTCGGTATTTTCTGCGGGGGTTGAAAAATTTTTTCACGGCTTCCATTTGTCGCATAGGATTTTGGATTTAAAAAAAGGTCCGCTGTTAATTTTATTTTATTTTTTGCTCTGGAAGATGGCCGAGTTTTGCTCAAGTCTCGAGTCCAGATATTTTTCTCGGTTTTATGCTGCACCTGGTGAAATGTTGAACTTGAATATTGTACGGATTATCCGAAAATTGACCGTTTTGAGCAACCATGTCCAATTTTTTTTTTAAACCTGGAGTATAGTACTGTATTTCCAATTTTTTTGCGTTATGTGAGGGGTAATTTGAGTGGATTTTAGTGGGAGATTTTGGTTTCACGGCGGACCAGAAAAATTGAGCCATTTCTCCGTCATTGAAAATGTGTCTCGAGTCGTTTAAAATTAGCGCAAAGAAAAATGCCAGAAACTCGAATTCATACAATACCGTATTCTTTCGAGTAATGTCAATTGAAAGGGGTCTTATTGCGTAGATCTGAATTGCGGAAGCCTTTAGATTTTAGAATAAATTAAATTTGATGGAATGATGCCAAGTACTTTTCTGGGAGATTTAGGAAACATTTTGCAATCGAAGTTTTAGTAGTTCCGCGTGTCTTCCAAACTGTACAAAGATTACAACTCAGGCTATTTCCAAAAATGTCGCAAAATCTGTAAAAAAAAAAGTATAGACAGTATTATAATGTTTCTCCAACCAAGACAGGCCTGAAGACCCACTCGATCAATAGAAACCTATTAAACGTGTGGTGAATATAAATAAATGAAAGATATAAACATCACAAAGAAAGCATCTTGCTTATTACCTCAAGAAATAACGATTCCAAGTAGAATTCCTTAAACAAGTCACCGTTGAAAAGAATTGCTGTTGCATCTTGAAAATTATTCAGACACACGAATAAAGACTTGCATTTTCGACTTAAAGAGGTTCGAGTTATCGAAATTCATCGAATGGACTAAAAAAAAAAAAAAGGCGGAATTTCAGCACACACGAAAATTTATCCAGGAAGCCTAGATTTTTGCATCACCAGATGGCGCCTCTTTCAATTTCATTCCATTCTCTGCAAAAGATACATCTTCCGAAATATGGAGAAAAAAAAAATTATAATCGTGCATTACACGTAGCTCAGATTCCTTCTGTCCGCAGCTCTCCTCATCACTAAGACAAAAAAAAAAAAGAGGAAAGATACCTCAAGGATTTTGATTTTGAAGAAAACTTTTTTTTTAAATTGAAAGAAAAAAAAACTGGGTGGCAGATATAGTCGCTTGATCAGATGCGGAGATGAATGGAAAACGAAGGGTGTTTCCCCGGCTACGCCGCTGCGGTGTCGAAAGAGAGCATTTCATTTTATTATTTTTTTTCCCTCCTCTCTTCCAACTATACGATATATCGTGGATACTTGCACACACACACACACACAGGGCACCACCACCACCGGCAATACCACCACGAGCACCAGCGCCGCCACACGGCACAGCTGTTATGGGTTGCCTGCATGGGCAACCCGTGTGTGGGACGCCCACTCATCAATGACGTCACTGATGAGCCCAGCTGACCCGCGCCCGGGCCGAGCCAGTGTTTCCCTTAAAAGGCAAACGCCGCTTTTCATCTCCCAACTACCAATGCAGGAATGGATGGATGGATGGATGAGATAGAATGGAATGGGATGGAATTATGCTTCATTTCTATTTTTTTTACAATTTTAATTTTTATTTTTTCATTCCTCCACACAGCGATTTTCTTCTTGCGCAGATGAGTTGGGACTTGAAGAGAGGAAGAGTAAAGAGAAAAAAGAGGGGGAGACAGGTGGTGGTGGTGGTGGTGGAAAAGGGGCTTGTACAGAAGTTTCAAACCCAAAATACTGTGCAGTAAAATCATGTTACAACTGTATTGAGGACAGCACAAAGGTTCCCAACGAAAGAGTGAAAAGCATTTCTAGTCACAGTATAAATGTTGAAAATTTTTTTATATCAAATTATTCAGTATAAAAATTTTTTTCTTTGGCTCCCAGAGTTTTTTGTAACAACATCTTACGGTAGTGAAGAGCTTTATAGGCATCTTATGCAGAATGTGTATTTTGAGGGAGTAAAGTTGAATGTACTTTATTCATTTCTTCCTTTTTTAAGCAAATATTGATTGAATATCTTTCCACTGGTTTGACCCAAAGAAGCTGAGCAAAAAGGAAGGAGACACTTGGTGTGTAAGACTTACTCATGCAGGGTATAAACTAAGGTCTGAGAGACAAAAATATGCCTGTAAGAACTCATTAACTCATGCAGGACATGAACAAAGAGATTATTTTATCGCTTATTTGCTGTGAACATGTCTTTGCTTCACATTAAGAACCCGTTATGAGATCCGATGATTTTTCCAGCCCTGGAAATACGGGCAAGTACGGAAATAATTCTCGCACTTCTCTTTTTTTCTTTTGTAGAATTTTTTCACCTTCATGCGTGCTTGAATCAGTTTGCAGAGTTTTTTTTGTCTTTTTTTTGTCCATTTTACAGGTGGAAACACGAGCAAACCTGTGCGTAAATAGCGGCCTTTTCCTTTAACGACGCCCCGAGCAGGAGCGTGCGGTTCACGTGTAAAAGACGAGGCTGTGGAACACGGTTAAAAGGCGGCCTTGGTTCTGCAATTTAGTTTTTTTTTTCGCGGAATCGTTTCACGTCGAGGCCATTTCTTCCGAGAGTAGGCGACGAAATTTTTCCAGATTTTTACGTATTATTTATTCAATTTTTCGAGGGTTATTTGAATCTTGACCAAACCTGAGTTGAAAGCTGGATTAGGAAAAACAAATTATTTCTATAAGATTTGGAATAAAAATTTCATTTTTCCAAAAACAGTGCCGATTTTTTAAATGTTTCGATATAATTTTGAAGATGTTGGATAATTTTCGGAAGTCCAGAGCTTTTTACAACTTCGAAAAGGGCTATACTGTAGACACTACCTTAAAACTATCCTAGTTTGAACCTAAAACTTCCTAACTTTTTAAAATAAAAACGACACCTTGACGAACTTTTTTATTGCTCAAAGTTAATTGTGTTGGCAACTTTTAACCTAAAAAGGGGATGGTTCAATAGCATTCCTGCTGCTGTTTTCAGTAGTTATATTTTACAAGTTTTGCGTTTGAATATAAAGTAACGCGTAAATATGAGATATTGGTTTTAAGAGTGTTGTATCGAAAATTTAAATGCATTTAAAATCTGAGACTGAAAATTTGTTTGTTTGTACGAAAAAGGGATTTATTAACAAAAATCGTCTGTAACCGGGTTTTTTTCTGTGGAACCCTTGCATTTATTTAATTTTAACAAAAATGTAAATGATAAATTTTTTTTTAGAATAACTCGGCATTGAGTTCTGTTTTAGAAGCAAAATGGAAAATGATGAAGAGAATCAGTCGTCATTGATTTTTATGTGAACTGGAAACCACGTGAAATATTGGTTTGAAGATTGTTGTATCGAAAATTAAAATGAATTTAAAATCTGATCCTGAAAATTTTTCGTTTGGACGAAAAAGTGATTTATTAAAAAAATCGCCTGTAACCGGTATTTTTCTCTCTGTGGAACCCTTGCATTTAATTCATTTTAACAAAAATTCAAATGATAAATTTTGTTTTTCAGAATAACTCGACATTGAGTTCGGTTTTAAAAGCAAAATGGAAAATGATTTATGAAGAGAATAAGTTGTCACTGATTTTTATGTGAACTGGAAACCACGTGAAATATTGCTTTGAAGAGTGTTGTTTCGAAAATTTAAATGCATTCAAAATCTGAGACTGAAAATAATTTTCGTTTGAACGAAAAAGTTATTTATTAACAAAAATCGTCTGTCTAACCGGTGTTTTTTTCTGTGGAACCCTTGCATTTATTTCATTTTAAAAATTCAAATGATACATTTTTTTCAGAATAACTCGACATTGAGTTCGGTGTCAGAAGCAAAATGGAAAATGATGAAGTTGTCATTGATTTTTATATGAACTGGAAACTACGTTCCATTTTTAAATATTCTCAGCACTATTGATGTGTCAAAATATTTTCAATTCAAAGCTTATTCTTCCCTTCGAATCAAGTGCTTCTTGATCGTTCTCGCTCGAATAGGGACTGCCATCCCTGTGAAATATGGGTTTGGAATTTACTTGACCCGAAACGGCATTTAAAAAAAATGAATGAAAGAGCGATTCTTCGTTTTTTTATTTTATTCATCGGTCAGTAGAAAATAAACCCTGACCTTCTTTAATAACTAACGCCTGCTCGCCCTACATTATTTAGTTAAAACAAAGAGAGGGAGGCAGCAGCTCCGATTAGCCGCGCTTTAGGTAAGGTACAAAGGAATAAACCCCACGCAGTTTCGAGCATCTCTTGCCGTAGACATTTTATTTTTTTTTAGTCTTTGATTATTTTCCAATTTTTTTATTTGAAATAAGTAAACGAATGCGATTAAAATGATGTGGTGCTTCGCGGAAATTTTTGAAGAACTCTTCAATTATTGTGAGAGGAAAAGAATAATTTTTGTAGCTCGGAATGCTTTTTTTTCCGTTGGAGGAAATCTTTTTTGAGATTTTTCTTTTTTTCCACACGATGAAGTTTCTTCTTGCTTAGAAAAGCGTCTACAACTTCGAACTCAATTTTTCCGCTAATGCGTTTACAAAGAAACAATGGGCGACTACAAGTTTTACAAAAGTAAAGGCAGGTTTTGACTTTTGACGAAATATTTTATGTCTGATCATCGTTTCACATTTCTTCTGTTGGACGCTGAGAGAAAATTGTTGGATTTTTTTTTTGCCGCGAGCTGTTCGTTATTCAGGGCTTTTAAATCAGGGTTATGCAAAGTGCATTGCCAATTTTTTCGAATTTTCATACTTCTTCCAACCCGTTCTCCAAAATGCTCCAATCATCAAGTACAATACATTTTTTAAATTCGCATTAATTTTTTATAACTTTGATCAGAAAATCTGATTATGTGATTATTTTTTTTTCATTCACGGATTTGCAACGTTTTTGCGTTTCCGTCCAAACCCGAAAACTGCAGTGCACAATTTTATGATCATCGTTTCATATTCCCTCTGTTATTGAACGCTGAAAGAAATTTGGTGGATTTTTCGGATTGAGATGTTTTCTATTCAGCGTTTTTACATCATTGCTATAAAATTTGTCACTTTTTTCAAATTTTGGTGCTTTATCTGCATTCCCTAAAATATTTCAATAATTAAATATATTTTTGGAATTCCCATTAATTTTTCATAATTTTGAGTTTAAAATGTGATTATGCAGATATTTTTTGTGATTCATGAATTTTCAACATTTTCGCGTTTCCGTCCAAACCTGGAAACTGCTTTCTAAAAATTTCCAGTCATAATTCAATTCCAGGAGAAGCTCGAGGCAACATCTGCTGACTTGTATTTTACAAAGTTGAAGGTCCAGAGTGCAGTAAAAAAAAAAAAGAAAAGAAAGCGAGGTTCTTTCTCGCACAGAGGGGGGCAATATTTTTTTCGTACATGGATGCATATTTATTTATTTTTTAAATATTTTCTGACGCATAGAAACTGTGTGTAATGACAGAGAGAGAGTCGGAAGTGTGCTGTGGAGGTTATATGAGGAAGAATGAATGGACAGACGCGAGTTTGGCCGGGAATATATATATTTTTTTTCTCCTACCTTCCTTCCTTTTTTTCTTCTCCAAGTGTGTTTTGTGTGCGTATATATATATATACGGCACACGCCCATTTGATGCGACGCACCTGGCGCAGTTTTCACCTGTTTCGGGAATTTCCTCGCAGATTTTTGCAATTCCGAAATAAAGTTCCGCTTAGGGATCGTCGTGAAGAATGATTTAGGCACGGTTTTGACGCATTTTCTGCGAGGGTTTTAGCGGAATAAATGAGTTTAGATTTTTTTTTCTTTTTGCCCTGCGAAGAAGGCGAGGTTGAAGATGCATATAATCCCTGAGCGCTCTGCGGTTTCTGGGTCACCAGATTGCGCTTCCTGGTCAGATGTCGCTCCTTTCTTGGGCCACTTGCGCATGTAAATTGTCGTTTATGGATTGATCCCTATGCCCTTGACGAATCAATCCTTTAGGAAATTAGTTCCAGAAGCTGTAATGGTTTTTTTTTCTCGTGGCGAGGAAAAATAATTCGAGTCAAGAATCAGCTTTGACGCGATGCACAGATGTCGCTCTTATTTCACTCAAATTATCTTCATTTCCACGCAGGAAGGATATTCAAATTGTTTTTCGGGGATTACTCTCTTAGGAAAGAGCATTGGGAAGTGAATTTTGAAATAGTTACTGGAAAAGAAATGGTGTTTGGAATCACGTCCGATGTGATGCACAGATGTCGCTCTTAATTGAATCAAATTACTGTACCTGTATTTCCACGCAGGAAGGACATTTAATTGGTTTTTCGTGGATTCTCGTAGGAAAGAGTATTGGGAAGTAAATTTTGAAATAGTTACTGAAAAATAAATGATTTTTGGAACCACGTCCGATGTGATGCACAGATGTCGCTCTTAATTACCTCTATTACCTCAATTTACCTATATTACTCATCAAATTACCTCTATTTCCACGCAGGAAGGATATTTAAATAGTTTTTCGTGAACTCTCGTAGGAAAGGGTTTTGGTAAGTGAATTTTTAAATAGTTTCTGTAAAAGAAATATAGTGCTTGGATTCACCTTCGCTGTGATGCACAGATGTCGCGCTCTGATTTCACTCAAATTATTTTTATTTCCACGCAGGAAGTATATTAACTTTTTTTCGTGGACTCTGGTAGGGAAAAGTATCGGGAAGTGAATTTTGAAGCATTTAATGAAAAAGAGGTGGTGTTTGGAATCAGCTTTGACACAATGCACAGATGTCGCTCTTATTTCACTCAAATTATCTTTCTTTCCACGCTGGAAGGATATTCAATGTGTTTTGTTTATAATAGCGAAGTGTGTTGGGATTTGGGAAGTGCATTTTAAAATGAGCGACTGAAAAATAAGTGTTGCTTGGAATCAGAATTGACACGAGGCACAGATGTCACTCGTATTTTATTCAAATGTTCTCAATTTCCGCGCGGGCAGGGTATTTAACTTGTTTTTCGTGGTTTCTTAAAGTAAATAGTATTTCGGAGTGAATTTTAAAATGAGTGACGGAGATTATAGATTCTGATGAATAGTAACTCTGATTTGTTTCATTATAACCTCTTGAAGAGAAGAGCAATTTTTTTGTCTCCCTTTCAGAACAAACTTCTCGTCGAAGCATTCGTAATCAATACAAATTTTCTCTATTTTTTGTTTGCTCTCTTCAATGGCCGAATATCCTGCGATTTTTGGAGAAATCCTATCTGATCCCTAAGACTTCAAATGCTCAAATTGAAAAACAGCCGGACTAAATTTCTCGTCAGGCATGCGTTGTTTTTTTAAATTATTTTTACTGGACTTTTGTGCCAAAAAAGGCAAAATTCCACAAATTATTGCTTGAGTGACGAAATATCCATTGAATTCAAGAGAAAATTCAATGAATTTTACAAAACATCAGTTGCTAAAATGTAAAATCAATCAAGCCAATTTTTTTCCCCAAGTGTTTTTCGTGCTTGCATTTTGTTCCTCGGAAGGAAGTTATATTTGACTTGCGAGCTCATTTATTACGAAATGCAGAATTTAAGAAAAATTCAATGAGTCTAAAATCTCGAAATCAGGCAGAATTTAGCCAACATTCACAGGATATTTGGTCATAAAAGCAGTCATGCGTCCGAATATCCCGTGAATGTTCGCGAAATTCTATCTGGCTTTCAAGTACTGTATTTCGAGATTGTCTCGAAATCACGTTGTATTTTGCTCTCATTCACAGGATATTTGACCATAAAAGCTATCATATGTCCAAATATCCGGTGGATGTTCGAGAATTTCTATCTGATTTTCAGACTTGAAGTTTTTCTCATCGAAAACAGGCAGAATTTCTTGACGATTTCGCGGGATATTTGGTAATAAAACTGATCATATGTTTCGAATATCCTGTGATTGGCCGATAAATTCTATCTGATTTTCAGGTGAAGATCAGGTCAAAGACAGGCAGAATTTCGACAAAATTCCAACAACTGAGGATTTTATGAAAATCAGGTGGAATTTCGCGATGATTCACAGAATATATTTGCCCATGAAGCCGATCATTTATGTTTAAAATTACCCGTTCATCTTTGAGAAATTCTACCTGAAGTTCAGACGCGGAGGTTTGTCTCAAAAACATATGAGAATTTTGTGATCATTCACAGGATATTTGGTCATGAACGCAATCATATGTTCAAAAACCATGTGATTGTTCAATAAATTCTACATGATTTGCAGACTTGAAGATTGTCTGAGAATCAAGTATTCGTACGATATTCTTTTATTAGAGCGATTATAAATCCAAATTGCGCGTGAATGCTTGAAAAATCCCACCTGATTCTCATGCTCAAAATCAGGCAAAATTTGGCCAACATTCAGACTTTGAATATTGTCTCAAAATCGGGAGCGATTTCGTCATCATTCACGGGATATTTGCTCAGGAAAGCAATCGTATGTCCAAATATCCTGAGAATTTTTGATTTTGCCATTTCATTTTCTCAAAATCAGGCAGAATTTTTCGATTATTCGCAGGATATTTGTTGATAAAAGAGATTATGCAAGTATTTTCAAATATCACGTTACTGCTTTATAAATTCTGTATGATTTTTTTCAGGCAACGATTTTCTCAAAATTCGGCGACATTCAGACTCGTCATGTATCTCAAAATCGGGAGGAATTTCGCGATCATTCGCATGATATTTGAACTTTCGATCGCTTTCACGACCAAATGTTTGATTTAGAGACAGTGAGACTACCCACACATGCGGACACTCGACCTGCGGACAATTTGACGTAGGAACACTTATTTTCCCATAAAGAATTAATAAAAAAGGCCCGACATGACGACACTGACTCAACATAGGAACATTTTGTGATAAAATTGCAAATACATTTCAGGCCAAATTACAAGAAACAGATTTTTCTAACCCTAAAATTGATGCCAGAAAAGTTCTTTGGCATTTCTCCCACCAATTTCCCATCCATCTAGCTAATTATAAAAAATTACGTCCATCATAGAGGGACTTTCTTCTCTCTTTTCCACTTGAATGTTATTTTTACAGCCAAAATTTCTTTGTACTGTACAGAGGTAACAGTATTCAATTCCCTAAATGTTCATATTGTGTTGAAATACTGTATATTGAATGGAATCAGTTTCAATTGGGAGACAATTTTTATTTTCATGGAATTATGATGAGTATTCATGAAACACCAATTAAAAATTATATAATGTAAGTCTAAGGGAAAATGAGACTCAACATAGAGACATTTTGACTGAGGGACACTCTTGATGCACCAATTACGTCCGCTTCTCGGGGTCTCTCATCAAGATTTCCTCAAAATCATGCAGCATTTCGCAATCATTCACAGGCGATTTGGTCACGAAACCCAGATCATATGTTTCAAATACTGTATCCCCGTGAATTTCCGAGAAATTCTATCGTGATTTCGAGACTTTCAGGGACACGAAGGCGAATCACAGTTGGATATAGAAAGTAAAGTTCAGCAAGTTAACAAGCAGGCATGGGATTCAGTATATATACAGGGAGGGGAACTGTTTGACTCCCAGCGGGAAGTAATAAAGACAACCGCAGGGGGGGTAGCATTGGCCCCAGCGATGCCCAATTTGTCCAACACTCCAGCAACACCCTGAGGATAAGAAAGTGCCAAATCACGGCCTCCTTCCGTGATTTCCCCGGGAACAAGAACCCTCAGAGGGAAGAGAGAAAAAAAACGAAGAAGTGTAACTTCAGGAAGTTCCTTCCGAGAAGCTGCGAGAGAGAGAGAGAGAGAGAGAAGAAAAAGATCACCTCCTTTTTGGCCTGCAACTGTGTCAAGAACGTGTGCTTGAGTGTATATACTAGGGTTTCACTGGGACAGGTGACTTTTTTTTAATTAATTATTTGTGTCACCTGTTGCAAAAATAAACGGCAAAGCTATATTTTTGTCACGCTAAATTATCAAAGAAAAGAATCAGCATACTCCAAAAACTTGTGTCCTGGCACATCTTTCTGAGAACCAGGAGAAACTCAGGTTCTCATGCCTATTTCCTGAACCTCCAAGGATTTGCATCATTGGAAAATTTCAGGAAAACTGAAACAGTTATATTCTAAAAAAAATTGTATATATCCTTGAAGGATAATTTTCCTGTTTTCACTCCCACTGAATTGCACACCATTCTGTCTGGAGCTCTTGTGTGTGACACTTGAGAGAATTTTCAAGATTTTACAAAATGTGTCTTGAATTTTGAATTACAGAAACATTATAATAGGGTGAAAAACATCCCAGTTTTAGCTGACCAAATTATCTAGTTTCAGTTGTTCTTTTATATTTGTAACATTCCAAACATCCCCTGCTCAGGAACGCTTCCCTGTGTTTTCACCTTTTTTTTTGTAAAGCATATGCAAATTAAAGTCTCCTACAGTATAATGAATTGGACTCCAGTTGAGTTAAAAAAAAAATACATATTTGAAGGTTCTTGTAGAAACACCAAGAGTGTATAAAATGTAAAATTATCAATAATGAATTTTTCAGCAAATGTTTTTCTTCTGGGATTTTCCCACACTTTTCTTGGCATTTACCACAGTTTTTGTAATTTTCATGGGCTCTATACTGCAATCATGAGTTGTGAATTGATCACCACAGATTTTTGGTTGTGAATACTGTATTATGTAATGTTCAAAACTGTCTCAACATTGGAAAATCCCTGTCCTGGAAATTGATAATTTTTTGCATGGCATGCCATAAATTGATGATACAAATTTTCTTTTGAAAATGTCTAAAAATTGATACAGCTCTGTACCAATATAACTGTTTGTACCATGTCCTAGTCTGGGAAAAGCTTCAGATTTCCAGAGTAGAAATCTCTAGATTAGTACTTTTTATCAAGTCCCAAAAAATGCCACAATAATTCAAGAGTTTTTACATAACAAATGCATGCTTCAGAATTCACACACACAAAACAAACCACACACACACACACTGCTGTAATAAATCCAGCTTTAAGTTTCCATTAGGGTCTTTTTTAGAAGGAATCCCCTGAATTCAAAGTACAGCACTTTTTTGGCAAAGAAAAAATTCTGACAATTTCAATGTTCCTTGATAGGATAGACTTTTAAAATTTAAATCAAAGAAAATAAATTATGGACCCAAATAAGAGAAGTTAAGGCTAATGAATTTCCTTACCTGAGTTTCCCCAGTTTGATGGAATTCAATACCCTGATTAATTGAACCTCAATTAACACAACTTTGGCATGATACCCCAACAAGCTGTCTCCAAACTTTCACAGAAAAAAAATCACACAAAAATCAATTTCTTGTGATTCTTCTTCATCTTGGCAAACTTCAATACCTGGAAAGCAGATACAGTTGAACCTCAATAAGTCAAACTTCCCTTAGGAAAATTTGGGTACTTTCCTGCTATCTCAGTACCTACTTTCTGTGCACGTACCAGAAACTGTGAATTTCATTTTTCCGCATTCCACTGAAACTGATTTTGGGAGGCGGTTCGGTGAAGTTAGGTTAGGTGAAGTTATGTTAGTTACAAATATCTTTCAATTAACATAACCTGACTTAACCTAACCAAACAAATGCTGAATTCACAAAACAAAGAAAAATGGGTACTGAGATAACAGGAAAGTACCAAAATTTGTTTCAAGTCCACTTTGAAACAATGCATTGAAAGCCTCCCAAACTCGAAGGCTTTTTTTAATCTAAAACCTCCATAACTCAAACTTTTCTTAGGTCTTTTGGCTATTATTTTTTTTACACAGGAAACAGAAAAGCAAGAAAAATTTTAACTTGATGAGTTTTAAAAGGAAGGGAAAGACTAATTGGGCAACTGAACCCTTGCTTCCAAGTTCAGCATCCTTTAAACTCATTCAATAAGCCATTGACCGCCCAAAATATCACCATTTACAACGCCCTTCAAATCTTTTTTTCTATGTTTCCTACAACAAAAAATGCTTGTTTTTCCCCAACTCAAAAACAATCTGTATAACTTGACACCTCCATAAGTCGAATTTTTCTGCTGGTCCCTCGAAATTTGACTTGGAGAGGTTTGACTGTACAGTACTTGGGGCATTTACAACTGGTTCTGCGATACACTGGTCTGATAATTATGCAAAAAACTGAATTGAGAAGCAAGGAAATGTGTCCCATGTCATCCGAGAATGACGCGAATTTCCGTCCCCATAGTGTGCACTTTCGGAAGTGGTGCTGGAGGCACTCTGAAGAAGGCGACACATTAAAAAAAAAATCAGAATGAGAGTTAGAATAAGAAGAAGAAAAGGAAATGATGATGATGTATGCATGCAAGGAGAGGTGAGAGAGAGAGAGAGGGAGAGAGAAAGAGATGAACAAATAACGGGGAAGAAGAGCGATGGCCTGAGGCAAGGTGGCGAGGATGAAGGAGAAGAAGAAGAAGAAGAAGACCCGGGGTCTCAGTGCGTGTGCCGGGATAATAAAGTCGTGACAACAATGCTCGGTTGCCTGTTGCCATGTTTGGACGCCTCGGGTCAATTAGTGGCGGCTCTTCCGGCCCTCCCACAGCGCCTCCGCATTCCACCTTTTGTCCACTCTCACATGCACTGATCAGTTCTTCTTTTTCCTCTTTTTGCTCGTTTTTTTTTTCAAAATTCTGTCCTTATATCCCTATAATCAGACCCCCCTATTTCTAATCACAGCTAAATACAGTAACATCTTGTTACAAGAAATGAATGGGTGTATGCATACATGTCAGATGTCCAGTTGTATTTTGTGGATTGTATTCTCTTTTATTTTTGTGATCCATTTGTGCACTGTTTCCTGCTAAGATTAAATGTCTTTGAGTGGATTTGGGTTGGATGTGGAAAACTTGATTGAACCTTGTGAACGCTGAAAAGCGGCAAATAAAATGTTCTGTTCATTCATTCATTTAAGAAATACTGTTGAAAAAAATTTTCTGTGTAAGAAACTTTTTTTTGAAGTCCTGGCAGAAATCCTGCATAGGGTACATGTGTTATAAAAATCTCATTTCAACAAACTTGCCAATTCCATTATAAAAACATTTTTGAGGAACATGTTATGATTTCTCAATACAAAATGGTCTAATTTAAAGAAAATCTTTCAATCAGTCAATAATTTTCAAATTTTCATTATAACAGATTATTTGTTGCAACAAACTTTTTCTGAAGTCCCCACAAGTGTTTTGTAAACTTGTAATAAGATTTTATTGTACTGCTGTTGAACCAGGTATTTAGTTTTGAGAGGGTCAGTTTATGGAGGAATACAGCTTAAAAAACAGTCTTAAGGTACAATCTTTGTTACTTAATTTTAGGGAGGAGTTGTCCATCTGAAGGGGAGGAGTTTGAAGATATGCTCAAAGTTTCTTAAGTCCTTTTGGCTATTATTTCAAACATAGAATGTAGTATCCAAAGCAAACATGCTTGTGTGCCAATACCAGTTTTCTTTTTGCAAACAAAAATCAAATCAGGCGCAAATGATCCAATGTAGCTCCTTTGAAAATATCTTCGCATGGTTTGCGCAAATAAAGGCATGATTTATAATCATAGGTCATAGTAGTATGAGTAGTATTTGTAAGCTGAATATTGTGTTGAATCAAAATAATACTCATCAAATTACAAAAAAGGGGTGCATTTTGCCCATATAACAACCTGATAGAGTTCAGATAAATGTAAGTGAATGAATGAAGATATAAGAAGCTTTATTGTCTGCTTGCCAGCATTCCCAATGTTCAATCAACATTTCCACACCCAAACCACCTCCCCACCCAACCAAAATCCATTCAAATGCATTCAATCACTTCAGAATGGGAAACCAAAAAATTATCTGCGTATGAATATACCGAAATAAAAATATATGTATTCCATATAATGTACAACTGCACAACTGATGTGTAGTTAGTTGTACACATTGTACAACTAAATGTGAGTTTAAGTAAGATTTTTTGTCTAAATTCGAAAGCCGGGCGCTTTGAAAAGTGAAAATTCGTCCGGTTTCAGTTTCTCCAAACAAAAACAAAAAACACAAAGCGCTTCTTCGCTTTCATTTTTCCATTTTCAAGGCGAAATCGACAAATCGGTTACAAAATACTTTGGTCTTCGGGGCAAGACGTGCTAAAGTAGCCGTGGTTTGTGCTCCTGCTCAGGTGTTTGCCATGAACTTCTTTGTTCGTTCATGATGACTTTGTAAACGTTGCAATTTTTTTTATAAAGAGAGCGTCATGCAACAAAAAAGTCGAATGAAAAGAAGTGGGGGGAAACTAAATCGGATAACCGTTAAGAGATGCGTGGGTGTATCTGAGTCAACCAGCACTGCATACACACACACACACAGTACAGTACTTTATTTTTTGCAGGCCAAGGAATTTCCCACGACTGTTCGAAGGTCCCTCTTCAGCACGCAGAAATATGGAGTTTTTTTTTTTTTTCAATGTATCGATCCCCACGTTCTTTTTTCCTTCTCCTCAGATATACTTTGTTCAATTGAAGAAACAAAAATATAAATAAATCGATGAGACCATCTGAAGGAGAATATAAAGAAAGAAGCATAAGAAAAACTCACTCATGCAAGTTTCAACACGGGATGAAAACGCTGGTTATTATGGGACATGGGTTTTTATGAGCAAATATTTCACCTTTTTTTTCAAATGGCATAGGCTTTCGAAAATTTTTACAAATCCCATACTTCGCCTTACACTTTTCCATTTTTCGCAGGTCAAGGAATTTCCCACGACTGTTCGAAGGTCCCTCTTTAGCACGCCGAATTATGAAGTTGAAAAAAAAAATTTATCGATCCCCACGTTCTCTTTTTCCTTCTCCTCAGATATACTTCATTCAATTGAAGAAACAAAAATGTAAATAAATCGATGAGACGTAGACTTCCTCTTATATCTCTTCCTTTTTCTTCCCTTGAGTGAGTACGTTCAAAGTTGTGCCCTACTTTTATGACCAATAATATCCTGTATCCAAAAATACTCGGTCCTAAAGTGAAAAAAAGTTTTGGCATAGGTTTTCTAGAAAATGTTTTAAAAATCCCATACTTCGCCTCACACATTTTCATTTTTCGCAAGTCAGGGAATTTCCCACGATTGTTCGAAGGTACCTCTTTAGCACGCAGAAATATGAAGTTAAAAAAACAATATTGTATCGATCCTCACGTTCTTTTTTCCTTCTCCTCAGATATACTTCATTCAATTAAAGAAACAAAAATATAAATAAATCGATGAGACCATCTGAAGGAGAATATAGGGAAGGAAACATAAGAAAACTCACTCATGCAAGTTTCAACACGGGTTGAAAATGCTGGTTATTATAGGACATAGGTTTTTATGAGCAAAGATTTCACTTTTTTTCAAATGGCATAGGCTTTTGAAAATTTTTTAAAAATCCTATACTTCGCCTTAGATTTCTTCATTTTTCGCAGGTCAAGGAATTTCCCACGACTGTTCGAAGGTCATTTTTATTCAGCTCGCAGAAATATGCATTTATTTATTTTTTAATGTGTCTATCCACACGTTTCTGTGTTTTCCTTCTCTTCAGATACTTTGTTCAGTAGAACAAAAAACATAAATCGATGAGACCGTATCTGAAAAAAAAGATAGAATAGAAAAAATCAAGTTTGACGTTCAAGGTTTGACATGGGATGAAAATGCAGGTTGAGGAAGGTTGAATGACATATGATTTCCTTTTTTGTTTTCAGATACCATCAAGCTTTCGAAATTTTAAAAAAATTGTACTTTTCCCTTACGATTCTTTATTTTGTGCAGGCCAAGGAATTTTTCACAGGGTTGCCCTAAAGTATTTCCTCAGCACGCAGGAATATGAAATTTTAAACAAATAAAAACGATTGATTCCCGCGTTTTTATTTCGTTCTTTTCCTCGCATACTTTGTTCAGTAGAACAAAAATAAATAAATCGATGAGACCATCTGGAAGAAAAGATAAGGTAAGAAAGATCGAACAGGGATAAAAAAAATGTTGGGTAGGGTAGGTTTTATGAACCGGGATTTTACTTTTTTAGGCGCCAAGCTTTCGAATATATTTTTTTAAATCTCACTTTGACTTCTGACATTTAGTTATTTTGTGCAGACCAAGGAATATCTCCCCAGGGCTTTCCGAAGGTCCTTCTTCAGCACGCAGGAAATTTTAAAGAAATAGAAACGATTGATTCCCGGACCCGCTTGGTTTTTTATTTTTATTCTCTTGACATACTTAGTTCAGCAGAACACTCAAAAAAAGAAATAAATCGATAAGACCACCTGAAAAAGAATATAAAGAAGAAGAAAAAAATATCGTTCAAGTTTTAACATGGGATAAAAATGCTGGTGAGGGCAGGTTTTTTTTATGAGCCAGGATTTCCTGGACTCCACCCAAAGTCACCTGGGGGAACTGGGTCACTGTTGCGGAGGTTCTTTCAGTGTGGGTGGGTGGAGGGGCTCTAATTTCAAGTTCCTGCTTGAGTGGGGAAGAAAAAGGACTTTCACTTTTTATGCTATAACCTTGTGGCCTTGCAGCGACATCTGCTGTGGTTTTCATTTGACACTGCTTTCATTTTTGTTTCCTTCAGATGAGAAACATTTTTTTGGTTATATTTCTGACAAGAATAAACTGCTTGAAGACATGAAATTACTTATGAAGGGTTTCTGATCTGAAGGGCTCTTGAATCAAAGCTAGTGTGTTAATCTCCTACTTTTTATCCTTGCAGTGACATCTGTTGGAAATTAGTAAGAAGAGAACAGAGTTTAGACAGATATTACTGGGGCCATTAAAACATTAGCTACTTGAGTATGTTTGGAATCCAGTGAGACCAAGTTTGACCTTGAGTTCCCACAAGAGCTTGAATTCTTGGGGAAATCCTGCAGAAAGGATAAATCCACTCAGGGACAAAATTTTGCAAAATGAAAGACGTTTAAATACTAGATAGATTTCCTGTTTCATCATCAGTTGCTTTGAGATTGTCTTATGCAAAAGACTGTTGTTTGTCAATCTTCTGTTTATTGAATTCTTGTGTTTTATCCCAAATATACCGTATTTACTTGAGTACCCTGTGTTCTTGAGTAAGGCGCGCACAGGGGTTTTTCAGTTCAAAATTTGGCTAAAATTGTATCCCTGAGTAAGACACGCACCCCATTTTTAGGGACTCTAAAGACACCAAATTTTGAAAATAAAAACAAAAAATTTGACTTTTGATGCAAATTGAACATGAATCTGATCAATTTTCAAATTTTTCAGTAAAAAAGGTTTTCTTGGTACATTTGTCACAAATTTCTCCATTATAATCAAACATAATTAACACACAACTTCCTAAAACTTCTTGAAAATTTTGAACCCGCTTATGATGCGCAACCCTTTTTTTCTTCTGAAATTTGAGAAAAAAGGTGCACATGGTACTTGAGTAAATACGGTACCAACCTCACACTAGGGTGTAAAGCACCCTGGCTGCAGCCCAGCTAACTGTTGTTCAAATTCATTTCAAATCTTAAATTCAAATATTTCAAAATATGTTCCTAACAACATCTGTCCTGATTTTTAATGGCAGTGCTTAGTTTTACCATGCATTATTTCACTTATTTTAGAGAATAATTGTCAGATTAAAGGGGTTGGACAAATTGGACAGCTGTGTATGTGGTATAGTTCATGAATTGAGTAATGAAACTGACTCAATTCATCATAATTTGATATGATTACCAAGCACATGAAAACAACTGCATAATTAACACTTTTACAGGCCTTCAGTATCCAAATTGAAGCATCAAAGCATCGAGAATCTTTCGGAAACTTTTTAGACTTGTTTTGCGAATTTGTCCTGAATAATTGATGTCATATGTATGATTGAAGAAGCTTATACTGTACTAAGAAATAAATCTTATTATTGTTTGGGGTTTTATACTCAATCTCATAAACCCAAGATCAAAGTTCGATTTTTTAGAAACAAATTTTGCTCATCACCTGTTTTTTTCGGTATTGCACGAAATTAGAAATAATTTTTTTATTATCCGTTTTTAAACCCGTGTTTAAAAAGCCTTTACCAAGATAAATATCTTCCTGCATTGGGTTTCCTCGATCCCCAAAACCGAAGACTGAAGTTTATACTCGATTTCTAATTTGAAAAAAAATTTGCTTATCACATTTTTTGTGTGTTTCACGCAATGAGAAATAATTCGGAATATTAAAAAATAAAAATTGACTGGTATAAATACTGTATCTGCTTCCATGGTTTTTTTGTTGCTTTTTTTGGGCTCATCGAGCCAAGATTTAGGTTTAAATCAGATTTTTAAGAAACAAATTTTGCTGATCACCTTTTTTGGGTGGTTTCACAAAATCAAAAATAATTCGGACTCGTTTTCAAAAAGCCTTATTTACGGAGATAAGAATCTTCTTGTATATGAGGTTTTCTTGATCTTATAAACCGAAGACTGAAGTTTATATCCGATTTTTAATTTTTTTAAATTTTGCTGATCTGCACCTTTTCGGGGGGTTTCACGTAATGAGAAATAATTCGGACTATTTAAAGAAAATTTCCTGGCATAAATACTGTATTATATACAGTAAACACATATTCCGTATACACCTTGGAATATTTATTCCAAGGTTGTTTTTTTTGGGGGTCTCATCAAGCCAAGACCGACGTTTAAATCCGATTTTTAAGAAACAGTTTTTTTTCTGGTCACCTTTTTGTGGTTTATGTACGGGACAAATAAGCGAGAAATGATTCAGACCCGTTTTCAAATACGAGTTGGTCAAATTAAAACACCCTTTTTCGAGCAATCCAATTTGTTTCGGATCCAACTTACAACCATTTGAAGGCGGAGAAGAAGATAACTCAGCACGTTATCCGAGAATCATTCACACCTTGTCTCGGATATATACGCCAGGAATTCCGGTTTCCGATAATCTCCCGCTTTCTTTTTTTTTCCGAGAAGCTTAACCAATTTACTGCATCTTCTGTTTCCTGGTTCACTTCTCTCTCTCTCTCTTTTATATATATATATTTTTTTTTTAAATGAGTATAATCAAGTGGAATTACTTTGGGTTGATTACCAGCACTATGGTGAGTCAGAGAGAGAGGAATCCGAGAGGCATGTTTGGCTGGCGCCTGAACTGATATAGTCGAAAGGGTGTGTGTGTGTGTGTGTGTTTTTTGATGAGTCTCTTGTCTGACCTTGCGGGGTCATTGGATCATCATTCCTATGCAAAGATTAGAGGCATGCTGGCGGTTCTTTTTAATTCTAGGAAAATGGGGTTGTTTGGGTTCCGAGTGGAAGTTGATTAGTTTTTATTTTATTTTATTTTTGGCTGTGTGAATGAGTGAGTTTAAATTTTTTGAGGGAGTATTGAAAGTTTTCTGTCTTGTGTTCTTTGTTCAGGATGACGCATGGAGGTGAAGTGAGTCAAGTTGTGTACTGTAAACTGTGAGACCCCCAGATGCGGACATAATTGGTGCATCAAGAGTGTTGCTAAGTTGAATTGTCCCTAAGTTGAGTCTTGTTTTCCCATTGACTTACATCATATAATTTTTAATTTGTGTTTTATGGAAGAAATATTTTTCTGAATTTCATGAAAAAAAAAATTTGCCACTTGAATGTGATTCAGTGAATATCTTTTCAACTCAATAGGAACATTTGGAGCATTGAATATTTTAATTCAGTGCAGTACATTGAAATGTTGGCATCTGTAAAAATAACGTTCAAGTCACAAAGATGAAGTCCCTCTATGCTATAGGTAATTTTTTTCAAATTAGCTGAATGGATAGGAAAATGATGGGAGAAAACCCAAAAATTGTTTTGCATAAATCTTGGGGTTGGAAATATCTGTTTCTTGCAATTAAACATAATAAAAGTCAATTTTCCGGGAATTCATAGGAAATTTTATCATGCAACTTCTGCATGTTGGGTAAGTTTCCATATGTCAGGCCCTTTTTATGTTTTTTTATTGAAAAGTAAATGTCCCTATGTTGAATTCTCTGCTTTTCAAGGCGTCTGCAAGTAGGGGTCTAACTATATATACCTGGAAATGGAAAAGTTTGCTTGAATTTGAGAAAATTGTAATTGATTTTTCAATATATTTTCCCCTAGCTGATTTTAAGAAAATTTCTTTATGTTTTTGCAACATTTTCGGCAAAGATCAGAGAAATATTTATCCTCGTGACATCACTCCGTTGATTTTTAAATTGAAAATTTGAAGGGGATGTTATTTGAATTTTTCGAGACTTCGCATTTATTGATAAAAATATGGTTTATTCAAAAATGTTTCTCATTAGTTCATGCAGGTCTTCTTAAGGTTTTTTAATCTTAAAAAATGCATGTCCTATAATTATAGGAAACTGCGTTTTTTTGTTCTTTTACTGTAAATTGATGTTTCTCAGGCGTAGAGAAAATTGATTGAAGTTCGTCTTGTTTGCTTTGATTTTTTTTCCTTTGATCATAAAAGTTTTTTTATTTTGCTCTTCCTTCAGATAAATTTTAAAGCTTATGAAAATCTTCAAAAGAATGAAAACCCGTGTTTGTAATTTACATTTATGTTCAGATACTAAAAAATATTACAGTGATTCCTCAAATTTGAAGTTACTGCAACGCTTCATCAAATCGCGGGGACTGATTTTTTCTGAAATTTTCCTAATTTGTTCGAATCTTTCTGAATTTTTCTCAAAATTGTCATCGACAATTTTTTAAATGCAGATTTTATAATACTTGGATTATTTTAATAAAGCAAGTTCGCGAGGCGATTTTGCAGACTGATTTTTGCGGAATGTTTTTCGTCTGCTTCCAATAAGCTTTGAATATTCGCAACATATTTTGCATTTTTCGGGCATTTTTTCATGATACGGAAAAGCTATTACAGTAAAAGTATCTTCGCGCAAATGTAATAATCTCTTCGCCGTAATTTTGTAAAGGGCCGAAAAACGTATTAGCTATAGTATAGGAAATTTTTAATTTTGGAATGCGCAAGTTTTTCTTGGAAAATTCTTGAAGAACCCACTGACGCATGACAGAAAAATTAAAATCCACTCATTTGGAAGATTGGAACTCAATCAGCCCTCTTAGTTTTTCGTCTTTTCTTCACAAAAAAAATGAATAAATAGAGCCTGAAGAAGATCTCGTGCATTTTCACCGTTAAAACCTCATCGTTCTTGATGTTAAAAAAAAATTTTTTTTTCAAACAAGAAGAGAAAAGTTGCCCTGGAGGAGAGAAATAGTCGGGATTGCTTCGCGTCACGCCCTCGAGAATCTCTCCAGGCTTTTTTTTTTTTCTTCTCCAAATCGACCACCTGTAAAACACTCAATTTCCAAGACGGTGTTTAAATTTTATTTCTCTCGGAGTAAAAAAAGAATAGGAAGCAAAAAAAAAATGGGTGATGAAAAGCCAGGGCCCTGAATAATTTCGGTAATTTCCCGAGGGGCTGAACGACTCGGACGTTTTTTGACTGATGAATGATGCCCCGGAGGCACCTGGGAAAAAATATAGATTCGTTGCTCGCTTTAATGAGAGACGACACGCGCCGTTTCAACGCGTTTTTTTATTATTCAACTTATCTCTTTTTTTTTAAACCAGCTCTCTTTGAACTTGATCCTGGGCTAATCCGGAAAATTAACAAAATTAAGTGCGATTTCTGGGGAACTGAATCACAAAATATTTGGAAGGGAGAAAACCGACCGCACTCCTGGATTACAAAAACAACTTTATATGTTAATTTTCTGTTGGGATTTAGTGCCCTGGGAATTCGCTCGAAAATTCTGGCTTTATTTATATGGGGAAAAAATAAAGAAAATCGCTCACCATTTTTAGGGGAATTTAATCGCGATTTCATTCGACCGTGGATCTAAGATTCAAAATTGATTTATGTTTGAATATAGTGAGACCCCGAGATGCGGACGTAGTCTATGAATGAAGAGTGTCCCTAAGTTGAGTCTCATTTTCCCTTATGGACCTACATTATATAATTTTTAACTTGTGTTTTATGGAAAAAATACTCACCATAATTCCATGCAAATAAAAATTGTCTCCCAATTTAAACTGAGTCAATCAATATATTCCACCCCGGTTGAATTTTCAAAAAACTTATTCAAAATTCAGAATGACCTGCAAATTTTTAAAAGTATCCACGTTGATGACTGAAACGCAAAAATTAAACATTCAATTGCGTCTTCGAAATGAATAAAAATTATTTCGGAATTTCTCACATGCGTCCTGTTTTTTTAAAGCTCTAAAATTGTTTATAAACGTATCCTAATCTCGATGCTTGCTTTTAAATTAAATATTTTTCCTTGGTAATATTCTGATTTTTTCTTGAAATCTATCATGAGAAATACCGAGAAATTTTTAAACCTCCTGGAAAACGTATGCGTAACAAAACAGGTGGCGTCAATGAATTGAAGAGTATTCTGTCAACAAATGGCCGGGATTAATTTGTTTGCGCAATGAAAAAGTGAAGTGATCAAGGACACTTTTAAAGTAAATTCAAAACTTTTCAAGGAAACCCGTTTTTTATTTTAAAAAATCCAAATAAAGGGCGTTACTCCATTTATTTGGCGAGTGGGCAGCGGAATTCATTCACTGAATATCGTGTCTCCATTATTTGCCTTCAGTTTCAGTTTTGAAACAATTTCGATAAATGATATTAAATATTTTAATATGATAAATATGATATGATAAATATTAAATATTATAAATGATTCGTTTTCCTCGAAATTTCAAACCAATTTCTCCTTCCTGATAAAAAAAAACTCAATTCTGTCACTCTTGCTTTTGAGAAAAATTTCAAATGAAGCTTCTTATACGATAAAATCTTGTTACAAAAAATTCCATTGCAACAACTTATTCAGTATAACAAAATTTCTCCAATGCCTGGCATAAATCCTATGGGCTGAAGGTCATAAATATACCATCACAACAAACTCACCAACTCCAGCAAAACACATACTTCTTTGAGGAACAGTTCAGGTAAAATTGTTAGGATAGAAAAATTAACCCAGCAAAACTCATGTTAAAGGGGGTTTGTACACTTGAGAAACCCAAGTGATTGCAAATTTTAAGCTTTTTTGGAACATTCACGCTAACAAATCTGTGCTGGAATTACTTAGAAACACTTTAATTCAACGAAGAAGCTCTCGTGTTAGCCTGTTATTTAGATTAAATGTGTTTCAAGTGACAAATTAATGCCTTTTTGAAGATCCCAGTTTTTTTAAACACTGAACAACATCTTTAAAGACATGGAAGGAATATGCTGTTCTAATTTCAAGAAAATCTTCTCATCAATCAAATATTCTGACAATTTCATTATGACAAATTATCCATTATGGCAAACTTTTTCTATGGTCCCCACCAGTTTGTTGTAACGAGATTTTACTGTAGAAAGAATCCCCTGGCACTCTTTTTTTTTCTTTAGGAAAGTTGGAATAAGGAAAGTGACAGAGGGGATAAATAAGCGGTGACCAAATTTAGACGTGGAGAAAATTAAACAAAACCTAGTAATGAATGCTTTGTTTCCTATATAGATAATGCTCGACGGTTTTTTTTTCTTTCCTCTCTTATTTTCTAAAATAAAAAACTTGAAGGCAGAAAATAAAACCAGAAGAGAGGCCCATCAGGCGTTGAACGCATGCGTGTTCCGTTGGGCGTGTGCGGTTAAGCCTAGATTCCTTTCAGGTTTTTCCTCGTCTCTCATTTTTTTTTTCTTTTACGCTCGGAAATTAGAATTTTTCAGGTCATTTGCTGGGTTTTTACTAGCTTTATTTTTGTTGCTGTTGTTGTAAATCTTATTGTATGACCTGGCCTTACCTGCAGCAGGGTGTGGATAATTTTGTTTTACGCTCGGAAATTAGAATTTTTCAGGTCATTTGCTGGGTTTTTACTAGCTTTATTTTTGTTGCTGTTGTTGTAAATCTTATTGTATGACCTGGCCTTACCTGCAGCAGGGTGTGGATACTTTATTTTAGCTGTATAAGCGAGGCTCCGTTTCTATCGGGCCGGCGCACGTGCTCGCGAATGCCGGTTTTTCAGTATTTTTTTTGAAATTCTTTGATGGCGATATTTGACTTGAAAGATGGCCCAGTTTGATGCAAATGAGAAGAAAAAGGTGGCCAGCACGTGTTGAGGTCAATTTGATAGGATTCCAGTTGCGAAAAAGCCTGTCGGAGGGAAAGTGAATTCAATTTTTGGTTGGTTTTGGTGAACTTGCAGCGACATCTGTACGAACGACTTTACGCGAAGCGCATGCGCGCCGCACAAGGACCATGGCTATGCACGGTTTTTTTTTTCTGCGGGTCCTGTTGATACAAACTAGGGGGGTTTTTTTCTGGTAACATTACAGATGCGATGCCGAATAAAATTTTAAAAGATTGCATATTGTGATGTATTCAAATGCCAGCAGTTGTGCGTTTATTTTTTGTTAAGTTGCAAATTTTACATGACGACAATTTTATTCCAGATGTTTTTGAAAACCTGATATAATGTAATAGGCTGTTTGTAATATTCTTCGTGGCACATTTCCTTGCAATTTTTCAAAAACTTGTTTAAATTTGATCATTCGATTTATATTCTATTCGAGTCATCATTGAGGTTCGAAATGTTATTTTGTAAAACGGGATAGCAAGTAATAATGGTTGTTTTCCTCTTGCCTTATTTTCTCTCTGTTTTCAATATTTTGTTGAAATTTTGTAATATGACTTGATTTCTTTGAACGGGTTTGGGGCATGTGGATTATAATTTTTTTTTTCACTGGGAAATGACTGTAAAACCTGTTACTGGAAGTTATTTTTAACAGACTCAGAGGGTTAAAGACATTTACTGATATTGGATGCGAAAATATCTAGAAACATGTTCGCTGAATATTTGCGTGGGAGATTCGATTCTGCGAATATTCATCAGGAAATTGGCAAATCGAAAATTATGTTTGTTTTTTGAAAATTTTTAATGATATTCAGGTTTTATCAAGGATTGGGGGTGGAATAATCTTCAAATGTGATTTTAAATTAATTCTACCATCAGTATACACATCAAATTCAACGTGATTTTGATTTTTTTAATTTTAAAGTATTGCAAGAAGAACTTGCATGAAATTTAATCCCAATAAATGAGTTGAAAATGTATTCACTAATTCAAATTCAAGTGGCAAACAATTTTTTATCACGGAATTCTGAAGAATATTTCTTCCACAAAACACCAATTAAAAATTATATAATGCAAGTCTTTGAGAAAACAAGACTTGACTTAGGGACATTTCAACTTGGGGACACTCTTGATGTACCAATTATGTCCGCATCTTGGGGTCTCACTATTTCCAATGTTCTCTTTGTATAGAGGGCGCTGGGAGTTCTTGTAATTTGGATTCACACAGTCCCACCTTATTCTCAAATGGCTTTGTTTCAGAAGGCCTTCTCTTATTGATTATTCTCGATTTCATCTTCAGATAGAGGGCGCTAAGGGTCACCTGTGAGTTGAGTCATCATCTTGAGTTCTGCCCTGTCCTACTCCTGCGCAAGAGGTACCATACATCATGAGAATTTCTTGTTGAAACCTTTTTTTCGCTGCATATTCCTTTTTATATATATGGACGACTGCATTTACATGTATTTCTCCATCTTTTTTGCCTGAATTTCTCTGTCGCTGTTCTCTCTCTCTCTCTATTTCGTTCGGGGTCGTGGAAAAAAGTGATGAGATGAAAGAATGAATTCTTTCCTGGAGGGGAGATGAGAAGAAAAAAAGGTTGCGTTGGCGGCGAATCTCGGCAACGCCCCACAAGGCCAGGGAAAAACGCTTGCGATTTCTTTTTTATTTTTATTTTTCATTTGTTTCCCGGGGGGTGACGACGACGCAATTATTCATTCATTCCTCTCGTTCGTGAATCCATTCATTCATTCATTCATTTCTTGAGCCATTCATCCGTGCCGTATTCTTCTTGAATGGGCCAAGGGAGATTTTTTATTTCATTTTTTCTATATACAGTATATGATGCAAGATTTACTTTTTTCTGCGAAGGACAAGGAGGGGATCCTTGTGGAGATTCCTTTTTTGTTTATTTTTTTGCGGTGATTCGCGGTCTTATCACGTGGATTTTCTTAATGAGATTGAGGTATACGATTTTTTCGATTTTTTTTTGAAAAAAGGCATTAATTACAGTGCAGTATTGTACTCAGATATCTTGAGGCTTATTTTGAATGAAAATGAGCAAGCATGTGGATTTATATGACTTGAATCTTATTTGCGTAAATTGAGAAACCAAAATTTGTTTCAGCTCCTGAATAAAAATGATACGAAGATTGCAAATAAATGAATACAATGAGACCCTGAGATGCAGACGTAATTGGTGCATCAAGAGTGTCCTTAAGTCAAAATGTCTCTAAGTTGAGTCTCATTTTCCCTTAGACTTGCATTTTATAATTTTTAATTGGTGTTTTATGGACAAAATACTCATCATAATTCCATGAAAATAAAAATTGTCTCCCAAAAAATCGATGGTGGTCTGTATGCTAAGATATCATGAAAAAAGAAGGCTGTGAGTTTTATAACTTGACAAGAAACGGTTCAAATTTTATTTTGGGTTATCTATCACCACGATTGACCATTTCAAAAAAATTTCTCCGCTGATTGGTTTGAAAGTTTAAATATTTCCTCCTGCAAAATTTTCAAGCATGCTCTAAATAATATTGCTCGAAGTTTCTTCTGAATATATGACCTTTTTGATTATAAGTCATGGAAACTTAGAACAAAACCTCAGCTTACTGCAAAAAAAATGACGCAATAAAATGTTGTCAAGTGAATTTCATTGACGAAATAACAATTTTGTCAAGGGAATTAACGTTATTCATAAAATAAAACGTTGCTAAGGGAATTTCCTTTATGAAACAAAATGCATTATTGTCAACGGAATGTCATTAATAAAATACAATTTTGTCAAGATGAATTTCACTCATGAAATAAAATTTTGTAAAGGTAAATGTCATTCATATCAACAATTTTGTCAAGGTGAATGGCATTCATGAATTAAAATTTCGCCAAGGTGAATGTCATTCATAAAATAAAAATTTGTCAAATTGAATGTCATTCATGAAAGAAAGTGTTGTCAAGGTGAATGGCAATCATAAAATAAAATTTTGTCAAGGTGAATGTCATTCATAAAATAAAATTTTGTCAAGTTGAATGTCATTCATAAAATAAAATTTCATCCAGTTGAATGTCATACATAAAATTAAATTTTGTCAAGGTGAATTTCATTCATAAAATAAAACATAGTTCAATAAGGTGAATGTCATTCATAAAAAAAATGTCAGGTGAATGTCATCCATAAAATAAAATCTTGTCAAGATGAATGTCATCCATAAAATAAAATCTTGTCAAGGTGAATGTCATTAAAAAAAATCCACAGTCCGGGTCATCAGGCAGGTGGCATGGTGTTCGTCAGTACTGTAGTAACTAGTAAGAGAGTGACACAAGAAAGCCAGGAAAGAAACCCAGACAGATACCCTTCTGGGTTCCCTTCTGCGGGCACCGCCCTGCGGAAAAACCCCCCTCCATTGGGGGGGTTCCTGTTGCTCTCCCTCACCCAGTGTCACCCAGCATTTTTGCTTAGCTTTTGCAGATGATATCCTGCCACAAACACTGTACTCTACTGTACTGTACTGTACAATACTGTTCTGGTATCTGAAAGGCGCAGAGGAGGGATGATCTTGGAATAAGGGAGGAACAGAGGGAGTCAATTTCCGGGCATAGAGAGCAACTTCGGTGGGAGGGTTGAACGGCCGTCTTCAGGCGGTTTTGCGGCGCTTCCTCGGGCTATTTAAAGCAAGATATTTAAGTTTAACCCTGTTAAGTGAAACAGAATTTCAAGTTAAGGAAGCAAAAAAACATTTATTGGGGGAGTGAAAGAAAATTTGTAAACAATGATATCCTGGGTCTTAAAATGCTTTTTGAATGAGTTTAAAAATATGCTGTAGTCAAAGGCAAGGTTTTATTTGCTTAATTTGTGTTTCAATTCCTTCAAAAAGCAGCAAGTTACAATTTTGCTGCTTTTATCTTTATTCCTGTGTTAATGAAGCTATAGCCAAAAGGCCTCAGAAAATTCAAGTTATAAATGTTCAAGGGGAAATCCTTTTAGCTAGAGTTGGTTTTAATGCATTATTTCTAATGGAATTTAGCAAAGAACTTGAAAAAAGTTTGACATAGGAAGGTATTCAGGCAGGTTTGAGTTGCCTAGTTTCATCTGCTTTTAGAAACGTCCACTTTTGTTTGAGAAATGTCAATGTCTTTTTGGCCCATCAAAAATCAAAGACTGAGTTAAATTTTCATTTTAATGTATAATACAAAGGTTAGAATGGATACAGGACTAAGGAAGTCACACACATAGAGGTTAAAACTCATCTGTAAGCAAATAAAAGTGGCTGTGAATTCTGAAAGTAAATTTTACTTAAGGTATATGGTACCCTAAAAAAGTGAAAATTTCCTCTTACAAAATTATGAATAATAAAGAAATGCAGTCATGGCTGTTCTAAGTAAAAAAAAAAAAAACTGTTTGATAATGATGATGAAATTCTGTAATGGCTATAATCAGACAAGTGATGAATTACACAGGTTTCAATGTCTATATAACCAGATGGTACAGTTTGACCTTTTCAATTCATACCCTTCCTATTTTCAAAATCGACTCAAATTTGCGTTTCTAGGGAATCATGGTAATCCCTGACTAATTCCCTCAATTCCAAAAGACAATTAAAAATTTGCCTGACTGGAAATTATCTTTTGTATGTACTATATTTTGACATGGAATTTAGTTTATTTAATGTAAGTGTTTCCCATGATGGTGAGCGGAAGAATGTCGTGGTGCTGGTGTAGGGTTAGCGGGTAACGGATCCTGTTTCAATGGGAGAGTCAAACAGGCGCACAAAAGTGAACCCAGTCCCAGACAGACAGGGTTTCATCCGTTTGCCTCGCGGGTACCCCGACGCCTGGCATCATCACATTATTGTTCCATACCCTCATCTTGGAACTTTTTTTTCTCTTTATTTGCCTGTAGTTCTCGAAAACGTTCGGAAAGATAATTTTAATACATTTTTGACCTCACATGCATTGGACTTGACAATTTCTCATTTTTCACCGATTAATTACCGGAAATTCCATCCAAATTTTGTATCATTTTCCTCGGAAGGGTTTCGAATTATTCTGAAAAAAATATCCTGCCGAATATTGTTGAAAGTGCCTTTTTTCAACCAATTGCGAACAGTCAGAAGCCAAAAGAAATATTTCCCCTTTCAAAATTGTATTCCAGGCTTTTCAATAAATATTCTCCTGATGAAATATTTTAGCATGATACCGTATTGAGAAATTTGAGAGTCTCGAGGCTCTCTTTTTCTTCCAAAATTATGAAATATTTCGTCGAAAAACCATCGACTTTAACGATCAAAGAACTTGCAGAAAGGGAAAAAGTCCGAGAAACTCCAAAAGAATATTTCATGTCAACCTAATTTTTATTTGAAATCAAAATTATTTGAAATAAAAATTTAAAATAAAAATTGAAATTAAAATTGATAAAAAACTCGTATTCGCTAAAACATCAAACGCTTTATTTTGACAAAATAATGTTTTATTGCTAGAATTTTTCTCTTATATTTTCTGCTCCAGCACCGGGTTACTGTAAATCTGATTGGCAGCATGAGAAAATGATGAAAAACGTTTTTAAAATGAAGTTGAACAAATCCCTGCTAAAATTATTATTTCATCAAAAACAATTTAGAGTAATAATCTTGTTGTTTGAGAAAAAAAAATGAAGCTTTATAATAAGGGAAGAATGAGTGAAATCCTGTTTCCCCGTATTCCAAATAAATTTGAATGCAATTAAAAATACCATTTTTATGCTTGAAATTTTTAAATAAAATAAACGATGGCGTCTTGAGCTAAAATACAGTATTCTATTAAATTCAGTCGGGAAATATTCAACACCAGGAAAAAAAAAATTGTATATGATGAATGAGGCAACACAAAGATCGGGAATGACATCTGGTGAGAAACCCATTGTAACGGTGACAAAGAACTAAATACGGAAGGAAGGAAGGCAGGAAGGGAAACCCAGCTTCCGGATCCCTGGAGCTGGAGTATCGATCCCCGGGTTTCGGGGTGAGTGTCCCCGAAATGCGTATATGGAGAACGCGGGCCCTTGGAGGGATCCCCCTTTTCCCACATCTTTTCTTTCTTTTGCGTAATTGACAAGGAAGATCCCTTCTCTCGGTGCTCGGGGATCCCTTCCCTTTACATATATATATATATATATATATATATATATACGGTATATGCAATGTATTTTCTACATTATTTATATACGAGATAAATTGTCCGGAAATCGTTCCGGCGTTATTTTTTTAATAAATAGTTTGAGACGGTTTGACTAAAAGCAAAAAAAAATTCACAGAAAAATAATTTCAGTATTCCTTCTTGAAATTCAGGATTGGATGAAAGAAAATTCCCTCATCAATAATTAGAGGCCAGTATTTTTTCTTACTTGCTCATTTTATTTCTTCAGAGTTTTTCAATACTGTAAATTTAAATTTTCTCTGCAATGTAATTTTTAGTAAATTAAAAATTGTGGGAAAATTATTTTTCCTCTGCGAAATTTTCAGAAAATAAACCAGGTTGCGATATTTTCAACAAAAAATCATAATCAAAGCGAACATTTTTCTCAATCGCTATATAGGTTCCCTAAATTGAGGACGAGAAAATTTAAAATAATTTGCTTGAGTTATAGCATATTCAATGCACGCTTTTCACCTAAATAAACGCACAAAAAATTCGCAGCGAGGATTCGTTCTTGAAATACTGGATGAAAGAAAATTTTTCCATAGATGAAAGGAGGGACGATCGGTACTTTTGTTTTCATTACCTTACTTCATTATAATGGCGCCGAGGTTTAGAATATATTCAAATTTTCTAATCAATGTCATTTTTCAATAAAATCATCCTTTTTTGTATTGTTGAAAGAGTAATTGTACTCACCGATATTTTTGGAAAATAAACCGAGTTATGATTTTCCATGGAAAAAATAATCATCGAAGTGAAGAGTTTTAATCGATGGGTTCTCTGAATTGAAGATGAGGAAATTCAAAAATTCAATTTAGTCATGAAATGTTTAACGCATACTTTTCATTTAATAAACGAAAAAAAAACGAATTCGCGGCAATAATTAATTGTTGAAATACTGGAAGACAGGAAATTTATCCACCGATAAACGGAGGGACCGGTATTTTTTTGTTTGCATACTTATACTTAATGAATGGTGCGAAGATTTAAAATGTATTCAAATTTTCAATTCAATACAATTTTCTGCAATGAAAGACAGCTTTTTCCGTATTGTGGAAATAAGAGTACTTTTTCTCAACGATATTTTCGGAGAACAAAGAAAAGGTTCTGATTTTTCTTGGCAAGGAAAAAAAATATAAGTAGAGTAAACAGTTTCGATCGCTGGGTTCCTTAATTTGGGGTATCGATCCCCGGGTTTTTTGGGGTGTGTGTGCGTGTGTCCCTGAAATGCGTGTGTGGAGAACGCGGGTCCTTCGAGGGATCCCCTCTTTCCCATCTCTTCTTTCTTTAGTGTAAATGACCAGGAAGATCCCTTCTCTCGGGCACGGGGATCCCTTTCCTTTATATATATACGATATATATGTGCATGCAGTATATATGAGATACACGTCCTTGGGATATGTGTGTGTGTGTGTATTTTCTCTGTCACGGAGGAATAATGTCTGGTCTTCCAGCGTATTTATGCTGTACAAAGTAATTCGGTTTTTTTTCTCTCTTTCTTTTAGCTGTCTGATCTCGGGGAAAAAATATGTTGAACAATATTGCAAGAAGCTGGCATAGTACTGACTTGATGGGAATTTATTATGTACAAGTACAAAGTAGTCTTTGTTTGATCGATTGCCATGGATCCTGAGGCATTCGACCTTGAGATGGGGTCAATATTCAAGGTCGACCTCTTTGAATTAATAATATTCAGTCAATCATGTGTTTTTTTTTCTTCTTTTCAATCTTCAGATTGCGATGACAATTATCATTATAAAATACTACACAAGATTATTGAATCAGGAATGATGTTGTTTCTTGGTCCTTCTTCATTTTAGGCCTTGTGTAGAAAATGAAAATTTAAAGGCAAGCTAATTTGTAATTGAAGCACCCAGATTTGCTACCCACAATCATTCTTAAATTATTAAGGAATACTGTATATATATATATGTGGTGCAGGTGATACCTCACAATTTGACTGCTTATAATTTGACAGCTGAATTTGCAGGGAGGTTGACTTGAAATTTGACCTCTTCCACAGAATTGGACCTGCTTTGGCAATTTGTATGCATTTTTGTGCTCATATTTCTCCAGTTTACAAAGTGTCTTGCAGTTTGACCACTTTGCAATTTGACCCTAGTTTGGCAATGGATTAAGGTTGCAATGAATACAATTGATGATGAAAATTGAAAGCGCTTGCATAAAAAAAAAGTTACGATGAGTTATGATGAGCTTAAAACTCAGCTAAAACATGTGACCAGTTTCAAGCATATAATTGTGGAAAAATTTTTAAAATCTTGAAGATGATGTCTGGGTGCAGCTGGGCAACCTGAAGGCCACAAGTGGCACATTGACCACAAGTTCAAGCAAAAAATTAAAAAATTTATGTATATTTTGCAACATTGGGGCACTAACATAGTACAGTGAAAAACAGTGCAATGTTATGTCTGTAATGTCATACAGCAATCCTTTTTTTCAAATATAATGCACAGTGGTGTGACTGGGCCACACAACGGGGCATGCCCTCTTCCGTGTCTGGTCAGCCGCCGGTCGGTCAATTGACGGTCGCGCACCTGCCAGTCGTCAAGCGCTGGTCGGTCCAACCGTCAGCCAGGGCAGTTCTTGGCCTCCCCAATCCCCAGCCCACCAAACTGCGGTTTGGTCACCCGATTGTCGGGGCACCCAAACAATCGGGTGACAAGAATCATGCTGATTTTTTTTTCAGAATTCAGTGAGCAGAATGGTATCCTACCACAGATTTTTTTCTTCAAAATTTCAGCAATGTTAGGTTAGGTTAGGATATGTTAGGTTAGGTTAGGATATGTTAGGTTAGGTTAGGTTAGGATATGTTAGGTTGGGTTTGATAAGTTTTTTTCTTTTTGTAAAAATTTTTATAAGATGAAATTTTGTAACAAAAAATAATCTATGGTAGGATACCATTCTGCTTACCAAATTCTAGAAAGAATCAGCATGATTCTTCTCACCAAATTGTTCCGGTGCCCCAACAATTGGGTGACCGAACCGCGGTTTGGTGGACTGGGGATTGGCGAGGCCAAGAACTGCCCTGGCTGGCGGTTGGACCGACCGGCGCTTGACGACCGGCGGGTGCGCGACCGTCAATTGACCGACTGGCGGATGACCCGGTACCATTTGCCTGACCCCCATGCATTTTTTACATTTTTTTATTCAATTAAACAACGACATTTAATTAGGATTGACCTGTATTTCNTAGTATTTCTAAGAATGATGAAATGGGGTAAAAAGGGGGACTAAAGGAAGGTGAGTTTTTGCTACTGGAATCTACCTATAATAAGACACCTTATATACATACGCACACACACACACACACACACACACACACACACACACACATGCATGGGGTCGACGGATAAATTGACGTCAGTAATGCCGTGGGCGGGGGTTATATTTGCACACCCTTCACCCAGTGTGTGTGTCTGTGGATTCATCAGTCAGCACTTTGCACCAAATACATTTTGCACTTATATCCATACTCTAACCATGTATTCGCCGCATTTCTTTTGTGCTTTTCATAATCACCCAAGTAAATTGCGGATGGTCTCAAGGAAGTCAAGCTGGTGACATTTACAGTCATTTGTGAGAAAATGGAAACGTTAGAAATTTGTTGTATAGAGAATTTCGTTATTGAGAACCCCTATCTATCGGGTGGACTATTTTTACGACTATTTTTTGAGTATAACGATTATTTTTTGTCCCAAAGGATTATCTCATCCCCAAGCTACAAGGAAATTTTTCTTTCCACAAGGAATTCTCTCTTACAAGGAAATTCTCTCCAATAAAAGAATCTCACTTGAAAAAAATTCTCTTCTTAAAAAAATTTTGTTTGGGCACCTTTGAATTTCGTTGTACAGTCGACTCTCTTGTTAGGAACAGATTTGAAGTACTGTATAGTGAAATCTTTTGGATTTGAGATCTCTTTTGAAATAAAATCAAACAACAATCAGCTGGGTGCTTTACACCCTAGTGTAAGGTTGGTATGTTTGGGATGGAAATACAAGTTTTTTGACAAACAGCAAATAAGCAAGTATAGCAGTCTTTCATGTGAGACCAACCAAGAACAACTGACAATGGAACATGCAGTCACTTTGGTATTTAAACTCTTTCATTTTGCGAAATTTTGTCCCTGAACAGAATTATCCCTTTTTGCAGGATTTCCCCAAGAATTTGATATCTTGTGGGAACTCAAGGTCAAACTTAGTCTCACCGGATTCCAGACATGTAAAATAATGTTTCAGTGGCGCCATGCTAATCTGTCTAGAATTCTGTCATCTTATTTCTAACAAGCTGGGGGTGCCCAGCCACACCTGGGCATTGGACAGATTTTAAATGTTAAAATTTTGATCAGATCACACATGAGAGGAATAATGTCTGGTCTTCCAGCGTATTTATGCTGTACAAAGTAATTCGGTTTTTTTTCTCTCTTTCTTTTAGCTGTCTGATCTCGGGGAAAAAATATGTTGAACAATATTGCAAGAAGCTGGCAAAGTACTGACTTGATGGGAATTTATTATGTACAAGTACAAAGTAGTCTTTGTTTGATCGATTGCCGGGGATCCTGAGGCATTCGACCTTGAAAGGGGGTCAATATTCAAGGCCGACCTCTTTGAATTGATAATATCCAGTCAATCATGTGTTTTTTTCTTCTTTTAAATCTTCAGATTGCGATGACAATTATCATTATAAAATACTACACAAGATTATTGATTAGGGATTGATGTCATTTCATGGTTCTTCTTCATTTTAGGCCTTGTGTAGAAAACCAAAATTTCAAGGCAAGCTAATTTGTAATTGAAGTACCCAGATTTGCTACAATATATGCTACCCACAATCATTCTTAGATTATTAAGGGATATATATATATATATGTGGTGCAGGTGATACCTTAAAATTTGACTGCCTATAATTTGACAGCTGAATTTGCAGGGAAGTTGACTTGAAATTTGACCTCTTCCACAGAATTGGACCTGCTTTGGCAATTTGTATGCATTTTTGTGCTCATATTTCTCCAGTTTACAAAGTGTCTTGCAGTTTGACCACTTTGCAATTTGACCCTAGTTTGGCAATGGATTAAGGTTGCAATGAATACAATTGATGATGAAAATTGAAAGCGCTTGCATAAAAAAAAAGTTATGATGNCTCCAGTTTACAAAGTGTCTTGCAGTTTGACCACTTTGCAATTTGACCCTAGTTTGGCAATGGATTAAGGTTGCAATGAATACAATTGATGATGAAAATTGAAAGCGCTTGCATAAAAAAAAAGTTATGATGAGTTATGATGAGCTTAAAACTCAGCTAAAACATGTGACCAGTTTCAAGCATATAATTGTGGAAAATTTTATAAAATCTTGAAGATGATGCCTGGGTGAAGCTGGGCAACCTCAAGGCCACAAGTGGCACATTGACCACAAGTTCAAGCAAAAAATTAAAAAAAAAATTATGTATATTTTGCAACATTGGGGCACTAACATAGTACAGTGAAAAACAGTGCAATGTTATGTCTGTAATGTCATACAGCAATCCTTTTTTCAAATATGATGCACAGTGGTGTGACTGGGCCACACAACGGGGCATGCCCTCTTCTATGTGTAATCTGATAGAAATTTTCAAATCTCAAATTTCTCCAGTGCCCGGGTGTGGCTGGGCACCCTCTTGCTGATGATGACAGGGAAGGCAGGGATATTTAACGTCTGCAGTGGGAGGAACGACCAGTAGGATCCTACAGGGGTCTGTGGGGGAATAATAAGGATGTCGTGTAACATGTGTCTGTGGCCTTTTGCACCTTGAATTAATTTGCCTACTTGAAAACACATCAAATAACATTAAGTTGTCAGGATGGCCGAGTGGTCTAAGGTGCTGCATTCAGGTCACTGTGTGGTTCTGCAGGTGTGGGTCCGAATCCCACTTCTGCAATTGTTTTTTCATTTTTTTTGTCCGCACTGCGGACGCTCTACTACTTGTTTTAAATTGAAAATTTTCAAATGGAAAAAAGTTTCCTTCCAAAAAGTGGAGAAAATCTTTTCCTGTGATGTCACTTGTCCAGGTGTGGCTGGGCCTCTCCCCTAGTTAAAATATAAAATTAATTATCATAAAGATTCTTACTACTTTACCCCATTTTTCCCCCTGATTTCCTTCCACTCAAAAACGATGACCTTAGATGGATATTATTCTGTGGAATATATGTATGCGTGTGTGTGTGTGTGTGTGTGTGTTGCATGGGGTCGACGGATAAATTGACGTCAATAACGCCGTGGGCGGGGGTTATATTTGCACACCCTTCACCCAGTGTGTGTGTCTGTGGATTCATCAGTCAGCACTTTGCACCGAATACATTTTGCACTTTTACCCATACTCTAACCATTTATTCGCCGCATTTCTTTTGTGCTTTTCATAATCACCCAAGTAAATTGCGGATGGTCTCAAGGAAGTCAAGCTGGTGACATTTACAGTCATTTGTGAGAAAATGGAAACGTTAGAAATTTGTTGTAGAGAGAATTTCGTTATTGAGAACCCCTATACATTGGGTGGACTATTTTTACAACTATTTTCTAAGTATAACGATTATTTTATGTCCCAAAGGATTATCTCATCCCCAAGCTACAAGGAAATTTCTTTCCACAAGGAATTCTCTCTTACAAGGAAATTCTCTCCAATAAAAGAATCTCACTTGAAAAAAATTCTCTTCTTAAAAAAAATTTTTTTGGGCCCCTTTGAATTTCGTTGTACAGTGGACTCTCTCCCTACAACGAATATCTCTCTATAACGTATGTTTTTTGGTTCAATATCCGTAGGGTTCTGTGTACCCATGTTGAAGGGAATTCTCTGCAACGAAATTCTGTCTACAAAGATTTTTTCTGAACCCCTGAATTTCGTTGTAAATAAGAGAGCTCACATGTGTCATGAGATACCCCTATTTTACCTTGGAAAAAAAAAATTTGTTGCACAGAGAATATCATTGTAAAGACAAGATCGCTTATTTACAGGAGAGAGTCTACTGCCTGTAGTACAAGTTTTTTTTTATAATTTTGTGAATATGGATTGAATCGGTTTTATATTACGCAACCCTCGCATTTTCAAAGTCGTTGCAAAACTATTAATTGAATCATTTCCGCGAAATTTCGAGGTCAAATGGCGGATGGTATTTGATGTTTTTACTTGAACGAAAACAGGTACCGCCCAAGTCTGTGTTTTCTTTTGTTCTAAATAGATGTCGCCTAAATGTAATCGCTTAACACTATATTCCTCAAAAAAGAAGGCCTCATTCCGTCGTTTTTTTTTTCAATCATCAATGTCGTATGCGGGGGAAATTTGCAGAAATGTTGGCCTTGAATCTTTTTGTTTCATTATCTGTTAAATGTAGTTGAAAAAGTTTTATAAATAGTGCCTGGTTTAGGTTCTTTTATACGATCGTAGCAGTCAGCAAATCTGTCGAAAAACTGTTCATTTAAACGTCTTCAAACGAAGAGGCATAATTTAATTTGATATTGCATTTTCATTTTCAAAGAACGTCGTCGAGCCCGTATTTTATCCTCTACCATTTAATAGATGTCGTTCTATTATCATCAATAAAATTCTGGGCACGCATACATTAAAAACAAACCATGTCAACTCAGTTCAGTTTCGAACGGGTAGCGTTTATTATTGGCGCTGATATTCTGCATGTTTCTGGATCGAGCGACACCTGTGGGCCATTTATACAAGCGCGCGGTTGGGGAATTCTGGTATTGTACTAGAGTTCCTTTCCTGAACGGATGCTCTCAAAATCACCAGAATGGGTTCATTTTCGCAGACTTTTATGCAACTTTACTTGGGGTATTTATGTGTAAAGGGGGATCCTGTTTTAGAAAAGTTTGAAACTGAAATTTAACCCACTTTCAAGTATCCAATCTATGTGAAATTCTCCACTCTGGTCAAACATTGATAACAGTGCAATGTATCAGAATTTTTGGATCACCAGATTTTGTAAAATTACTTACAGGGTTTCACGTGTCTTGGGTGCAGGTGCACCGAAATGGAAGAATAGTATGATAATTATGTTTAGTACTGTATATAATTATTCTCATCTCTTCTTAGGTGTTATTATATTAACACCTATTATTATCTCTTCAATGTGCAAAGATGTTCTTTGCACAATATCAGGAAATTATATTATAATTTACTCCAATAAAATCTTTTTGGTGGATTTTGCAAGCCATTTATTGGGCACAGTCGCATTCAGTAAATCTTTTGTTTTTTTGCAAGCCATTTATTGGGCTATTTAGTAAATCTTTTTTAATTTTGCAGGCCATTTATTGGGCTCAGTCTCATTAAGTAAATCTTTTTTGATTTTGCAAGTCATTTATTGGGCACAGTCTCATTCAGTAAATCTTTTTTTAATTTTGCAGGCCATTTATTGGGCTCAGTCTCATTCAGTAAATTTTTTTTTCAATTTTGCAAGCCATTTATTGGGCTAAGTTTCATTCCGAAAATTTTTTTTGGTGAATTTTGCAAGCCATTTATTGGGCACAGTCTCATAAAGTGAATATTTTTTGGTGAATTTTGCAAGCCAATTTATTGGACACAGTCTCATTCAGTGAATCTTTTTTATTTTCTTTGGACTTTGCAAGCCATTTATTGGGCACAGTCTCATTCAGTAAATATTTTTTCTTTTGTGGATTTTGCAGGCCATTTATTGGGCACAGCGGAAGAAGAACTCTCGTCGCTCGTCGCGTCGTCGACGACCTCGGCGGCGGACTCGGTCGCCGACCAGTCCCCGTCGTCGTCGCCGGCGCCTCTAGGACCGCCATTGTCTCTCATCCGCGTCCGCCACTTGCACGAGTCGGACCAGCATCCGGGTTCCACGTCATCGCCGACCCCGTCCCCGCCGATAGGCGCCGTTTCTGCGTCGATCCCCGCGTCGTCGTCGTCGTCTTCTTCTTCTTCGGCGGCAGCGGCGGCGGCGGCGGCAGCAGCTGCGACAGCGGCGTCGCCGGACGACGGGCGCTGGCGCGGGTCGGCGGCGGCGCATTCGACCACCTCCGAGGACTCGTGGTCGACCCGGGCGGCGCCGACGCCGCCGTCCGCGTCGCCGGTGCGTCGCGGCAGCAACGCCGAGTCCGAGGCGGACACCAGCACCACCAACACCACCTCCACCACCGCCATGTTTCCCGCGGGACAACCGCCCCACCAGGGCCACCTGGACGCCGCACAGGCGCATCATCAAAGGTATGTATTTTTTGGCTATTTTTATTTTATTTTTTGCCGGGGTGCATAGACGTCTCGGTTTATGCACTTGAAGCCCACTGCTGTGGATTAAATTCCAAAAAAAAAAGGGGATATTTGTAATGGTGGCTTAACCAAGATGTAGATTGTAGAGAGGAGGACAGCAACACACACACACACACAGGTTGATTTTGAAGCAGAACTTTTCCAAATCATCTCAAGAGTTAACACTTTCCTTTGACGTGGAAAAATGGTTCTTTGTTGACATTTGTAAGCTCAAAAAATAACTGTTGCTGCAAATTTTTGTGCTGTGGATTAACTTCCAAAAAAAGGGATAATTGTAACGGTGGCTTAACCAAGATGCAGATTGTAGAGATGAGGACAGCAACACACACACACAGGTAGATTTTGAAGCAGAACGTTTCCAAATCCTCTCAAGAGTTAACACTTTCCTGTGACGTGGAAATATTGGTTTTTTGTTGACATTTTTAGGCTCAAAAAATAACTGTCAGCCTTCTAGTAACATCAGTAAAGTTTATTATAGCTCTGCTCTTTGATGCATTGCTAGTGGGACTATATGTTTGTTCACAGTCAAATTGAGAATAACTCTGAACCCTCTTGAACTCGAATTTTCTGAGTGTAATTTTTGCCAATTGTCTGTTATTTAATCCCTGTCTAACAGACCTCCTGCCAAAGGGATTTTTGCCTTCCAGGCTGCCTCTGGAGACAGTCTTTCCTCCCATATAACAGACAAAATCAGCGTGACAGACTTCTGTTGTTTTAAAATTAATGGTGAATTGTGAAATATTTTAATTTGTAATACCGTACTGTACTTAAATTTGCGTAACAGACTTTTCACATAACAGACTTTTCACATAACAGACTTTTCACATAACAGACTTTTCACATAACATACTTTTCACATAACATACTTTTCACATAACATACTTTTCACATAACATACTTTTCACATAACATACTTTTCACATAACATACTTTTCACATAACAGACTTTTCACATAACATACTTTTCACATAACATACTTTTCACATAACAGACTTTTCACATAACAGACTTTTCACATAACATACTTTTCACATAACAGACTAGTCTAATGCACAAATTAAGTCTGTTGTGTGGGGTTCAACTGTATATTGTTGAGCCTAAGTCAAACCACGCTGAGTCAAATATTTGAACTGTGCTATAATAAGTTTGAAAATTGCAAATTTGAAATTATTCAATGTGAAATTAATATAATCATGAAAAATTCATGCTCTTGAAATTTTGAATTCTCCAAATTATAAAAGGCAGAAAATATGAAAGTAAACTCATCGATTCTATTTTCCTCAGTTTTTGGAAAAATTGCTAACTTTGAAATACAATTTTAAAGTTCTATAATAGCTTTTCACTGGTCAGATGATGGGAAAACTCTGAAGAAAAAAACAGGAAAAAAATCAGACTGTTTTTTCAAAATTATGATACTGGTAATTTTATTCAATGGAAATTTTTCAATTTTTGCAAATATAAATACATGAGCTCAATTTGTTCAAGAGACATGAAAATTTAAAACAGTAGAATTTTTCAATTTTTCTGGAAATGTCACAAAGAAGACAATAAAATAACAATAAAACAATAGGCACCCAAAGAAAATAATGAAATAAAATTGCGCATTGCTTTGCTGATTAAAACAGTTTTTTTCAGATGATGGAAAAAACTCTGAAGAAAAAAAATCAAAAAAATTAGCCTGTTTTTTTATTTTTATTATATTGCTGGTAATTTTATCCAATGAAAATTTTTCAATTTTTGCAAATATAAAGACAGTATCTCAATTTGTTTAAGAGACATCAAAATTTTAAAAAGTAGAATTTTTCAATTTTTCTGGAAATGTAGGAAAATTTTGTGTGTCTTGAGATACAATCCTGACGTGGGGGAAGACGTTTGTAGTTTCAAGTGTCCCCGAGTCAAATCGTCCGTATGTCGGGGTCCCACTTACCCTCTTTTTTTTTTTTTTTTTTTTTTTTTTACATGGCTGTGAAGTTCTCTTGCTCTTTTTTTTTTTTTTTTTTTTTTTTGAGGACACACTAATTGTGCTTGGCAGTTTCCTTTTGAACAGCACTGGCCACCAAGTCGTGTACGGCCACCACCACATGCTGCACCCGCAAGCACCACCCGGCGGCGGCGGCGTTGGTGTCGCCGGCGCCGGACAACACCGCCTACCATCCCCAGTGCCGGGCTACCCGTCCCCACACAGCCAGGCGACGTCACTGGCCGACAACGCCGTCAGTGGCGGCCTGTCCACGTGGTTCCTTCCGCCGCCCTCATCGTTCCTCATCGGCGGTGGCGTCGATGCTGGCGGCAGTATGGCGCCGCAGGCCTCGTCCGTGCCGCCACCGCAGCCGCCGCCACCGACATCATCATCATCTGCTGCTGCAGCACAACAACAACAACAGCAGCAGCAGCAGCAGCAACAACAGCAGCAACAACAGCAACAACAACAACAGCATCATCACCATCAGCACCAGCAGTTGTACCAGCACCACGTGGTTCCGACGTCGACGGGTTTGTTGGGCAATCCGAGTCCCGGTGGTTACGATGCCCAGTTGTACCAATTCGGGTCTGGGTCCTCGTCGCCATTGGTGGCGTCCACGCCGGTGTTCGACACCTCGGGGTTCGGCATGAAGCAGCACGGGTATTGCGGCTCTGCTCCAGCCGGCGGGCAAGGTTGGTATCCTCAGGGCGTGGGATGTGAGTTTATTAAATACTGTACAATATCGCAATGCATTCCGAAATTAATAATAATTATTATCATAATTTTCAAAAAAAATATTCCTACTGCAAAAGAGTGACTCACTGCAATGAAAATTGTTTACCACAATAATGGTTTGAATTTTAATACATTTTACTTCAAACTTTGGAATTTTTTCTCGGAGCATCTTTAAAAACAAAGATGCTTTAATAACAAAGATTTGCAAAGCAAAAATTTCTAGAGCAAAAAAGTGACTCACTGCAATAACAATTGTTTGCCAGAAAAAATGGCTTGAATGTGTAGATTAATAAGAATAAAAATTTTCAAAGCAAAAATTCCTACCGCCAAAGAGTGACTCATGCAATGAACATTGTTTGCCACAAAAAAATGGCTTGAATATGTGTAATAATTATAATAAAAATTTGCAAGACAAAAATTCCTACCGCCAAAGAGTGACTCACTGCAATGAAAATTGTTTGCCACAAGAAATGGCTTGAATTTTAATAAATTTTACTTCAAACTTAGGAATTTTTTTCTCGGAACATATGTAAAAACAAAGATGCTTAAAAAATAATGATTTGCAAAGCAAAAATTCCTAGAGCGAAAAAGTGACTCACTGCAATGAAAATTGTTTGCCACAAGAAATGGCTTGAATTTTAATAAATTTTACTTCAAACTTGGGAATTTTTCTCGGAGCATTTTTGAAAACAAGGATGCTTTAAAAATAAAGATTTGCAAAGCAAAAATTCCTGTAGCAAAAAAAAGGGAATCACTGCAATGAAAATTGTTTGCCACAAAAAATGGCTTGAATTGTAAATTTTTTCAAACTTTGGAATATTTTCTCGGAGCATTTTTAAAAACAAAGATGCTTTAAAAACAAAGATTTGCAAAGCAAAAATTCCTAGAGCAAATAAGTGACTCACTGCAATGAAAATTGTTTGCTACGAAAAATGACTTGAATTGTATTAAATTTTACTTCAAAATTCGAAAATTTCTCTACGAACTGTTGTTTGTGGAGAAACAAATCTTGAAAAGATTGGAAAATGTATATCTTTTTTCCTTTCACCTTTGGTAGAAATTTAGTTTTCTGAGAAGATTGCTCTTCTTGTAGCTTTTATTTATTCTCGGACTATCAAACGAATGCGAAAGCAGAGAAAATGTCTGGAATTTCTCCTCTATCTCTCTCTCTCTCTCTTTTTAAATTATATTAAAAGGGAAAATCAATGTATGATTAGTTAATGTTGTTTTTCTTTTCCTTTCATATAGGGTGTCCTTCGGGCCAGTGGGGAGCAGGCCTGGTGGCGGAATACGCAGTGGCGGCAGCGGGGCAAAGCGTGCCGGTGGCGGTGCATCCGCTGGTGGTGCCCAAGCAAGAGCCGAGTTACGCTTCGTCGCCCGTCACGGCGGCGGCCGGTGGCACCGGTGCCGGCAACGTCGGCGGCGGCGGTGGTGGCCCCGCGGCGCCCGGCGAATACTCGTCCGTGCATCTAGCAGAGTACAACCAGTCCACGAGCAAGGTGACGACCATCTCGTCATTTTTCTTCTTTTCAACCGGCAAAAAAAAATAAAAATATAATTGTGTTTCTTTGTGCATGGGAATTTAATCCTGAAAATTCATTTCGCTTGTATGCGGTTCATCGGATGAAAACCGATTTATTTAATAAAATTTTGTTTTGTTTTAAAAATCAGAAATTCTGTTATTGATTTATATACTCGGGAAGTCCGTGAAAAATACGCTTGCTTGAGAAGACATCATTTTAACTTGACTTAATTTTTTTATTATTTTGCGAGAATTTATCTTCTTCAAAAATGTTTGTTGATACGCTTCAGAATATCAAATTAATGCCTGAAAATTTTTTTATGGAAAAAAACGAAAGACAATTTTGACGGGGAAAGTCCATGAAGATGTGCTAAAATTGGAATAATTCAGGAGTTGTTTGGAAAATTTAATCTTTTCTCCTTCTATAAATTTCATCGGAAAGTACACTTTTTTTTCCTAAACATCATTCCTTGAAAAAAAAAGAAATGAATGTGAAAGAAAACTTGAATGTTGTATCATATGCATATATATTCCTTGTCAAATACTGTATGTATGTCTTTTTTTTTTTCTTCCTCATCGTGTCTCCCCCGTTCCGCCTTGAACCCAAAAAGCAGGGCCACGAGATCCTGAGCCAGGCGTACCAGCAGGGCTCCGGCATCCGCCTAGTCCCCGTCAAGTCCCGCAAGTACCCGAACCGGCCCTCCAAGACCCCCGTCCACGAGCGGCCCTACGCGTGTCCCGTCGACGGCTGCGACCGTCGCTTCTCCCGCTCCGACGAACTCACTCGTCACATCCGCATCCACACGGGCCAGAAGCCGTTCCAGTGTCGCATTTGCATGCGGTCCTTTTCCCGCTCCGACCACTTGACGACCCACATCCGGACCCACACCGGGGAGAAGCCCTTTTCCTGCGACATTTGCGGTCGCAAGTTCGCGCGGTCCGACGAGAAGAAGCGACACGCCAAGGTGCACACGAGACAGCGAGGTGCGCGGCATCGGGACCGAGACAGGGACGCCACTGCTGGTGCGGGTGCTGGAGGCCGCGGAGAACGGGGACGCAACGGCGCCGCGGCGGCGGCAGCAGCAGCGGCGGCGGCGGCTGCTGCTGCTCAGTGACCTTTTGATGCTGCTGTACTTGTATGTGGTTAGCAGCTAGCGACACCTGGTGGATCATATGGGAGTAAGCCCCGCCTGCGAATCTGCACACGATTCTCCACTTTTCCGGTCTTGTTTTTTTAAAATTCTTCTGATGGAATTTTGAGAAAATTGACGAATTTTTTTATGGCAGGACAGATAAATGTTCCAGTTTGATAAATTTAGGATCTTTGAAAAATAAAGGCACCATATCTTGGGTGAAGAGGCAGTATAATATCATGTGTATCTTCAAGAGCTGTGACGAACCTAATTAACAAAGCAATATCCATCTCCTCGTCAATTACTTGAGAAAAACCCAGTGCGGAAATATTAGAATTTTCAAGACAGGGAAAAAAAACGGTCCAGTTTTATTTTGAGCAAAATGTAGATAAATTTAAGATTTTTTTAAATAAAGGCACCTAGGTATTGAATGAAATATTACTTGCTGTATATCTTCAAGTGAAGAACCTGATGGAAATTTTCTTCCTCTCGAAAAATATTCTCATAATAGAATAATCTTGCCCCAGATAAAAAGAAATGTTTATAAAATTCAATTTTCTGCGCATACATTTCGTCGGAAGGAGTTCCTTTTTTGCCTAAAATATCCTTTCTTTGTCAAAAATAAATGTGGAAAATAATATATATATATATAACTTTGTCAAGTATATTACTGGGTAACCAAGTGCGAAATATTCTAATTTTTAAAGCAGGGTAGAATTTGGCGGAAAAATAAATAAATTTATGAATTTCGAAAAACCGTTGGATGAGGAAGCATTATATGATGTGAAAAATCTTCAAGTAGCGAATATGATTACCGTAATTTTTTTCTTTCCTCTTGGAAGAGTGGTGTCGTAAAACAAAACAAAAAAAGGCTCAAAATACAAATTTAAAAATTAACTCACAAGTAATTACTCCGCTAATTTAGATAATCACATTACTGGTGTCAATATTTTAACCGTTGGAAATCACGTATGTGCTTCCAAATCCTCGTCCTGCCTGCACTCGGTTATATATTGGCAGATGAGCTTTCTTTTCTTGCTGAGGTTTTATGCAAATCATTCGAATAGATTTTGAATTTCTCACACTCCGAAAGGAGCAATTAATTAGAAGATGGCAGCCTTTAATAATAATGCTGCGGTTCTCTTTTGTGGTGTTGCTGGATGTCATTTTGTTCCACACATCAAATCAAATTGAGCGACACCTATGAGATTAAATTAACTTTTAACAGCGTTACGCGCAGAATAATACCTAGATGTCGCTAAATGTTTCGCATGCTGCAACATGTGCATAATATCTTCCATCACATTTATCCATTTGCTTCTTACGATTTCGTACCATGGACCATATTTACTGACTCGTGTCAAATTATTGTCTTTTTTCAATTCTTCTGAAGCTCAAAAATCCTCAAGTTCAATATTGCTAGTTTCAGGATATATATATTTGGGGAAAGTAAACCAGTAAGCTCAACAAAATGTCTGAAAACAACAAACCGAGCCCCGGTTGAAAGAAAAGAGCTCTTATTTTCATCATGTTGGAGAATATTTTGGAAATGACTTATTATCACGGCGGAATGGATTCAAAGGGTGGAAACAAAATCTCTCAGGAGGATGCAAGGAAAGCTGGTTTTCAGAAGCTATATATATATATATATATAGAATAATCTTGCTTATTCTCTGCAATTTTCCCGAATTGTCAAATTCTTAGCTCAAAATGACTCTGTCCATGCTGTCCATGCGAGTTTCATCATGCTTTCACCTAAATTAATTTGAAGAACTGCAATATATGTAGGGTAAAAAAAAAGAAGAATTCTTATATAGCCATACTTGGAAACAATTTATCAGCCCGTGTTCATTCAATTTGTCAAGTCTTACCAAAAAATATTTTATGAAATTCAATAATTGAATTAAGTTCTGGGGGTTCTTGAATGATAAGATTTCCCTCTGATCCTTTTTTCAATTTTTAATACATTGGACCATTTTGATCTTGAAATTCCAATACCTAAAAATTTTTAAAAACTGATTTAATCCTATGGTGGTCTAGCATTTTATGGTTTAGTCAATTCTTATTCAAAAAATGATAATTAGATTGATTCTTGAATAAAATAATAAAAAATCCTTAAAGAAAAAAATAAAAAATGCTTCAAAAAATAAATTCTTGAATGAAAAATGAAAAATAAATATCTTGAACGAAAAAGAAAAATCTTTTAATAAATCAAATAAATTCTTATTCAAAAATATAGTCTCAAATTGAATTAGTTCTTCTCTAAAATCCCTTGGAGAAATACTGTGTTTTTTTTTCTTTCTGAATATGTCTGATGATTTTTCACTCCATGATCTGGTTTTGTTTACAGTTTCTAACAAAGTGTTTGAAAAAATCGTCAGCTTACTCTTTGGTGCTTAACGAGTCAAATATCCGAGTGAAAAACGGGAAAAAAAAACAAATTTATGTGCCTGTTGATTTCCCCCCGAGTGTTTTAGGTTTCAAGAATTGAGCGAAAATGAAGGAAGAACCTACATATGTTACCTCAAGGAAGAGAGAACCGGTTGTGTAAAAAAAAAAATATGTTTCGGAAAAGTTTTGCGTCGTCAGAAATGGCTTCTGATCGTCAGCAATTTTTTTTTTAAAGAAATATGTACAGTGGTTGTTTTACTGTAAAGAAATTCGAGGATTGTGATACATCACTAAGTGGAAAAATGAATTCCGCGGGGATTTCGTTCGGAAACCGTTTTTTTTTTTTTAGAAAGTTGAATAAACTTGGCTTTATTTAGCATTTACCTCTCTTGTTGAAAACGAAGAAAAACATGTGGATGTACGTATTTTTACTGAGTGTTAATTTATGGGATTCTTATAATAACGAGTCGCTGCTGTTTTTTTGGACTATAGGTGTTGTTTTTTCTGGAAGACTCGTGTTGTGAATTTGTGGGTAACACTAATTGATGTGATTGACTCTTCCCCCCTCGGACCCGGAATTCATTTGGCATTCTGTGAATGTTCGGCTGCTTATTGAAATCAATTTTATTGGGGAGAAAAGCAGTTTGTTGGGAATATTTTCGAGGCGGTGGATGATTTTTAGGGGACATTCCGAATTTTTTTGATGCTGTTGAGAAGCTCAGGAAGCTTTAAGAAAAAAATTGGTCGGGACAGCTGAGAATTTTGGAATTTTATTTTGAACTCTTCGGCTTTTCAGTTTGCTATAGAGAAGATTACACTTTTAAAACATACCTGTGCCATTATCTTTTCCTCAGTCTTTTTTTTTGTGCTAATGTTGAGTGTCGAAAAATTCCGGTGTGAGGTGGAAGTTTTTTCTAATTCGTCGTCGTCTTCTCGGGATTTGATCGTCGTGATTTTTTTTCGATGAGGAATGCGAGAGGTTTTGCGACGGAAGATTTATTGTGGGGCGGGGGTTGAAAAACGTTGTTGTTGATGTTTCCAAAATTTTAAAGAATTCCAAAAACAAAAACAAACAAAAAAGCTTGGGCAAACAAAAAAAGCCTCGGTGTAATTTTTCGATGTATTGTTCGTCGTTTTTTTCTCGCTGTGAAAAAAAAAAGAAAAAGTTCGGTGTCACCCGCTTCTCACATGCCGCAATTTTTTTCCTTGTCCGTGTGTGGTTTTTTTTTTTATATTTATCCCCCGATCGGTCGAAACGGGAAAAAACTTTCGGGAGCCAAAAAAAGGAAAAAAAAAGAGTTCGAAACCGGTTTTGGCGTGGAATTTATTATTTGGCTAAAACATCGCGCGAATTTTATGGTTATTTTTCGCTTGAATGTCCAACTTGTTTTCATACTTTGTTTGGCAACACTGGGGTTATATTCAGGAACAACCGTTTTCATAAGAGTGAGTTTCGCAATTTAAACATTAAAAAATGCTGAACACAAAATTGTTCATCCTGAATCTGAAAATGGCTGAACGAATTTATCCAAAATTTTGCAATTAAATTATGTATGATTGAAATTGCATTAAGAAATAAATCAGCAAAAATTTCAGTGGAATAGGAGATCAATTTTAATTCGCATCGCCCATAAAATTAATGAGTTGATTGGAAGAACATTCAATTTTTTCAATTAATTCAAATTAAACAATATTTTTGAATCATTTACTAATAAAAGAGAGTGAACCAAGAGCATATCTTTCTTCAAAACGATATGATTCAAAGAAAAAAAACGCGAACAGCAAATTTTTTCGATGAATTTTTTCTCTCCAGGAAAGTCAGACATTCAAGAAAAAAATAACAGAATTTATCATTTTTTTCCTTTCTGGACGAAATACAGTTCAAAATATTTCTTTTTTTCAGATCCCATTGTAATGTCGACGGATGGCATTGGCAGAATTGATGGTGCAGTCCAATTCGCAACAGATCATTTTGGCAACTTGTTCCGGTGGTGGGCAAGAAAATATGCAACGGATGTTGTCATGAAAAGCACATTCTTTAGCCAAACACGTTATGGCTTTAATGTACTTGTGAACTTCTCCATCAGTGTTCCAGTCTGTGATGATTGTTCTGATGATCTCTCTGGTAGCTCTCCCAAAATCCTGAAGAAAAAGCTTTCAAAATTACTGTATTTCATTGAAAGAAGGGTGAAACTTTGAGCATCAGTGCTTTGAAAGATTGAATCATTGTTCTTTAGTTTAGTGCTTCAAACAATATAAAACAAGCTCCAATTATATGTTTAAAAGTTGAAGATGAAAAATACAATTTCAGCAGCTATTTTGGGACTCAACCAACATCACATAGGAAGTTGTTTATCTAGAATTTTTTCCAGAGAACCCATTATCATGGGGAGAGAACCATGTACAGGACCCTAAAAAAAGTGTTGTGCTGAGAATAATGTTGAAGGGAGTCCACCTGTATACTGTAAATACATCTTACTGTAGTTCATAAAGAAAATACTGCACCATCAAACTTTGACATCAGCAAAATTTCTTTCACTTGACATTTCCTTGGATGCATTGAAGTGAAAAAATTGCTCAGCATTCTCAATCGCTCCAATTAAAACTGCAGCATGTAACATTTTCTGTCATATTCTTCCTGTATTTATATATATATATATATATATATATATATGCAGAATACAAATGTGCACCTTTATGAGTTTCTGCCAAAGCTGGTATTCACTTGAAAGTGCATCACCATCCACAGTCAACTGTGTGATTTCTTCAATGATTTCCAGGTATTCTGAACAGGCGCATTTCCCTACCAACTCTGGGCGGATGAATTTCTCCTCCTTCTCTTTGAAAATGAGTGCTTCATATTCATCCTTGGCAAGACTAATCAGGAGATTGGCCTGCTTCACTTCAGAGCTTGCTTTCCCCAGTTTCTCCAACAATTCCCTCCTTTGTATAATTGCCAATCTAATTCATGAGATGAACAGTAGTGTTCAGTATATAGAAAATTGTGATATAATAAATTTTTCATTGTAAATAATTTTTTCTAGGTCCCAACAGCTGTTCCTCCAGATGACACCATGATTTGTATGTCTAGTTTTAAATAACTCTATCTGGACTCTGTAACCCCAGTATAATGCATTTTTTTGTCTTGATTCTGTGCATATATAGGCCAGAAGGATTATTTGCTAAATGGCAGAAAAAAACGAGAAAATTAAACTGCTGGTAGAATATTACAACTTCATCAAAGAGGCAAAACTTTCTGTAAAGAACATTTTGTGTTCAAAAAACGCCACACATGACAGCATATTTCTTGGAAATTATTTTGCTGATCCATTTAAGAATGCTGTATATGCCTTTCTTTAATAAAACAGTTGGTTAGGAAGAATTTTCATCCGTTTCTAAGTACAGGTTTGAATGAATAATAAACTGATGAAAAAATGTTACTGCATATTATGTACAGCATATAATTACATATGTGATTTTAATTCCTTGAAGTGGAAAAGGTATGTCCATGTCTCACTTATAATCATCCCTAATTAGGATATCGCCGATTTCTCGATTGTAGCAGTCGAGTTCAGCGAGCATCACGCAAATGTCTTGTCTTAACCCGTCTCGCTGAATGATCAAAGTGGGTTCTCCAGATTTTACTGTTTTCTCCTGTCTTTGAAAGCAGTCAGCATCTATTTGGTCCCAGGTTCTCTTCAAGTCGTTCAAGTCACGAAATTCGCGCCTGTAGAAATCCAACGCTTCTTCCTCGAATTCAGTTCCATATTTGTACATTGTTGGGCTTAAGTCTTTAATTGCCTGCGGAAAAAGGAAAGTCAACACGGAATTTCCATTTTTAAGCGTTCATGCGGTAACAAATGATGTGACGACGTGGTATCGTTGAAAAGGCATCCACCAAATGTTAAGGTGGAAAAGTTGTCTATGTGAGAAGTAACAGGTCAATGCTTGAAAGACATACGTTTGCTGGTACAATGTGTATAATCAAAGACACTGGTAGGAAAAAACAAAAATCCATGGTAAAAAACCATTATTCCTGCTTATTTTGATATTTGTAGGGACGAATGTGCTTCATATATCTCAAAGTAAGTCAAATATTGAGAACAAATCCTTGTAAAAGTTTGGACGTTTCCTGAATGATACATCAATCAGGTTCCGTGAACTTCGCCTCCATAATGGCGGAAATCGTCGGCTCAGTTACGTTACCCGTGTTGTAGCTATCAATGATTCCAGACGCGTTTATCGTTCGAGTTCGACTAGCTATTCAAAATCAATTCGGAGGGTTATAGTTGCGCGTGACAATGAGAGGTGTTTCTGGACTTCAGTTATCCTGGAGTACTGTGAACTTATACCTTCAGTCTAGCCGACTCGCGAGTTAATCCGCATATTCCATCCGCGACGTCAGCTCGCGGGAACGAACGTAAGAATCCCGGTGGTCCCGGAACTCTGCTGAAGTGTTTCCGGTTCCGTAAGCTCGCAGCGGCTTCTCGTTTTGATCCGGCGATTGCATCGAGGTATGGCTTGGCGGTGGAAAGGTCGATATTCGCTGCATCGCACAAGCTAACTGGGTGTCCATCTCCATCAGCTTCGCGAATGAGTGAAACGGTCGCGGTTTGCGTTTCGAGATACAAAGGCGGTCGCGAATAGAGCTGCCCTTCGTCAGTGCATTCTTCTCCGACTTCTTCGCTTGCTTCTTCCCCTGCGGTCGAGTTGGTGTTCGTATTACCAGTCTGGATTTCCGCACTCACCGGTTCGTCTGGGTAACATCTCGCCCAGTCAGCCATTATATTTTTTACGATTATAATGTATTCTTGGAGTACATTTACTCATGGAAATTACGTTATCTTGCGTTAATATTGAATGAAGTTGAGTAAGGGCATAACAGATTAATTACCGTTTTGACGAGGGAAGAAATCGTAACTCTATCTATACTCACATGTCCAGTTCCAGTCCTTAATTCCAAATATCAACGTCGTTACAAGTATTAGAACGATCTTCGTGATACGTGCGTGATACCTTCGAGGGATTTTCCGGAATAGCTCTGAAGACAGTGATACGTGCGTGATACTTTCGAGGGGTTTTGCGGAATAGCTCTGAAGACCTTGTTTACTTTTCCAGGTTTCAGTGAATAAACTAGGGCGTGAACGTCGGTCGGAAAATGACTTGCAAGCGCAGAAATCACGGGCGTTCTAAGCACGGTCGAGGACACGTCGTGGCCATTCGTTGCACCAACTGTGCCCGATGCGTTCCCAAGGATAAGGCCATCAAGAAGTTTGTCATCCGAAACATCGTCGAAGCCGCAGCAACCCGGGACATCTTGGACGCCTCCGTGTACCAGCCGTATACTCTCCCCAAGCTGTATGCCAAGCTGCACTACTGTGTTTCCTGCGCTATCCACTCCAAGGTGGTTCGTAATCGGTCGCGAGAAGCCCGCAAGGACCGCAACCCGCCGCCCAGGTTCCCGAACCGCCCGGATAACCGTCAAGGAGGCCCTCCTGGAGCTGGTGGACCCGGCAATGCTGGTGGTGCCGGTGCGCGCAAGCCTTGAGTTTTCTGAGAACGCGTACTTGTCTCCAGATGGATGAAGGAATACAAGCTTCAGTCTGATCTTGAAGTCCTTATTCATTACTCTTCGTTAAGTCATGTTATTGAGATAATCCTTCAATTTTAAGATGTTCGAGCGGTTTTTCGGAAGTTCTGGTCTGGTGCCATTTTTCAGGAAGAAGCTCTCATCTTTTCCGTATTCTTTCGTGATTCTGAAGTACATGTGTATCTGGTACAAGACGTAATCTAAGAGATTGAGTCGGACGACTGAGTAATGTAAGGCCACGTTAAGTCGACGAAACTTTTCAGATCAACAAGTCCATCGATTGAATGCTGAACTGCGTAAAGCTACTACAGTTGCAACGCTGAGGTAAATTCAGTGGCAACAGCAAAACAATTTGAGGTAGGGAAACAAGCTTTTGTCGGGAGAACAGAAGAATGATTTTCTTGGCCTTGAATTGCCTTATAAATGAGTTGAAATGTTACTGATCTTTGCGGCAAGTGTTCATTTGTCCAGTCAGTCCTTCACCTCCCTTCAAAACATGTCAATTCACAGTTCTATTCCTTTTATTTTTCTTGTGTCAATGAAGTAATACCCAAAAGTTTTCCAGAAAATTTGAGCTATAGAGCTTTGAAGATGAAGCCCATGAGTTATGTAAGTTTTTAATGCTTTCTTCTGAGAGAATTCAGGCAGGGGTTGAAAGGGTGTGTAACAGGGAGGTATTTGACTCAGAAGTTTTATGTTGGTGAGGCTCAACTGTGATTGGTGATTCCATTTTTATTTCCCCTTGATATTTTGAACTATTGTTCAAAAAATCATGGGGAGAAAAATCCTCACAGATTCATCCATTAAATGGGATTCTTAGGATCATTTATCCTTGGTACAGTAGTTTGAGAAATAAACAATTTTATCCTTTTAACAAGGATAATCAATAAGCACTGTAGTAGACAATCAAAATTACTGTACACTGCAATGGGAGCATTCCAAGCAGTTATTCTCCATGACAGGTCATTCCCTAAATACTTGGGTGACCCCAGCATAATGATGAAGCTTGAATATGTTCGTTATTCACTAACTAAAAGGATGCACTTCTTATTGGACATTGATCTCATCAATAATTTATACTTCAGCATTCAAAGGTACAGTAGTTGCTCTGCTCTTCATGTTACTGATTCAGAGTGGTTATTCTATGAAGATAACTCAGTGTACGGTGGATAGTCTCTGACGCAGCTTGCATCTGGGCGAAGTTGCTTCTTGGCTGCTATCTTCTATCAGTGGCGTTTTCAACACTGGCAGGCTGCAGTCCTCAGTTTTATCAAAGATGTCAGAGGATACAGGGACTGACGCCAAGTAAGTTGTGTAATCGTAGGCATTCATGCAAGAAGCCTTGTCCAAGTTTCGCAGTGATTCGAGGATGATTTTACGTTTGTGTTGCCTGCCAGCTGGTATGTCAGTGCTCATCCTGGAAAATCACCAAATGTTTGAGCTATAATCCAAGCATCATGCATGCATTTTGAGGTTTAATTAAACATTCCCAGATTTTGGAACACTGAACATGAGAAAATGGCATGTGCAATTTCAATTGTGTAAACTCTGTTTCCCTGACTTAAAGTTTGGATGAATGTTTGCTTCACTGTTCTATTCTGGGTCAACTTATCTCTAGGGTTTAATAAAATGTTTCATGTTTGCGCTATTGATCATTCACATAATGAACTCCAACCTGCTGAAGAAAACTGAAAATAACTTAATTTGGCCATTGCAGAAAAATGCTATCTGGTTGGTTGAAGACTTGAATTCATGCCTTTGTAATCCTGCATAATCAGAGTTGTGTTTCCAAAAATGGAAAGATGAATGATCACAATGTGAAAACCCTTGATGAAGATTTGGATGCCCATCTCAAGGTTTTGAATGAACTTACATCTGGTTGCATGATGCTGCCTTGTGAATGATACATTTTTCTCCAGACGCTGAAATGAAATAAGTGATGGTTTCTGAAGAGAAAATCTGATCATTCACATATGGTGAAGCATTATGACCTAACCTCTGCAATACTTGTAGCTCCTGGAGATTGTGGAACCTAGTTTATTGGCCATTTTGATGAAACTGTCACATTCTGTCAAAGTCTGGATAATGCTAAATAAAATGCCTATCTTTTTTAAGGGAGAGTCTTGTTCTTGAGAAAAAAGTTTCTTAACCATGCATGCTGAGCTCCACAAAGTAGATCTTCAAAAGGTTCATTGGCTTTTCTCAACAAAGCCTTCCATGCTTACTTGAAGTTTATTCCCATTGGGAGAGGTGCGTGGATGAAATAATTACTGGTAGACATCACATCACAATCTTTGGACTGGTCTACAGATACAGCAGGTGCATCAGCTTTGTTTCAGGAAGTTAGTTTGCATATTCCAGTCATTTAATGTGATACTTTTTTTAAATTAGTCGTGATGCATGTTATGTGAAGTATTTCATGATGCAATCTTTCACTGCGGCTGTTGTGGAATTCATAAAATAAAAAATTGTACCATGCATATACTGTACTGGGAACATTTATTCCCAAAAATGGTTTCTATGCAGCCAAATGGCGGAATTTGTTCACGGTTATATTGTCATAGAAGTTGCCTTCTGGACAAAAGCCATACAGCACTATGTGGCGGCATCATAACGGAAAAATATTTCCGGGTTCTGGTGAATGTTGGCATTTCCTGTTGATTCCATGAGGCAATTTCTTGGAATCAGTGTCGGCATGGGCAAACTGAACAGCCACCTGTTGGTGAGTCGGTCGTCCAGTTCGCCTTCCGCAGTTCAGGCTTGACCTCGCCCCGGGCTTTAGGGGAATATGAACATTGATGATTAGTCTCTAACTGAAGGCGAAATACCTTGTTCATTTTTGTTGAATTAATTTTTCATCATTGGAAATCCCTTCATGTACGAATTTAGAGAAATTATGAATGGAAACGGAGTTTTCTTGAAAATTTTTTCTTGAAGAATCCCCTAAAATCACATTTCGTCAGCTCAGCACTTCCTGGAACAGTGACCACTCCTTGAATGACCCAATGCCAACGGCTTATGGTGCTTTGGAGAATGACTTACTCTCAGTCGTGACGAAGTCCTGGCAGCTTCAAGGTGAGCCGTAGTCGATGTCCGTGAATGTTCCGGGGTTTGCGGATGTTGGAATTACTGTACTGTACTGTACTTCTCCAAGAACTGCGTATACTTTATTCGTTAAGCTGCCCATCTCTTCCAATTTTACCCTATATGATGATACTGACCCACTTAATTTTGCAGAGTTGTCATCGGTGTACCTCGCGTTGTTACGACGATCGTTGACATGAGTGTTGTTCAGGATGCGTAGTGTTACTCGGTCATCAGTGTGTTATCCATCTGGGCCAGTTGGCCGACACGTTTTGCAACCGTGGTGACACGATGCGCGTTTTTATAGCTCTCTTTTGCCTGACTGGCGTAAAAGTAAGTTTCTTGTTCCGCGAGCATCTCTTGTTGAATATCGTTGTGATTCTGTCCGATCCTGCAGTTCGTGTCCACGGCTGACGTTGTGATTCAAATACCCTGGGATGTCGGGATCCAAGATGGATTTTACCGTCTATCTTACTCTCCTCCGCAAGGGAAACCCGCATCAAATACGACGTTTAGACCGCAAGACATCGCGAAAGGAATTGAACTGACAGATGCTTTACCGGGTACGGAGTACAACTTCTCGCTGCATTATTCGAATGCGACAATAGTAGACTGGCTAGCTTGGACTGCGTCGATCACTACTGTGCCAGATCCGCCATCAAACGTTTCCATTGGTGTAAGATCAGGGAGAATATCCTTGGTCTCGTGGAATCCTCCTGCCCTGGGTGGATATTCTGCCTTCAAATTAAAGGTACGCGTGACACTCAGTTTNTCAAGTTATTACGATCATTCACATGATTATTTAGTTACTCGTACAGTATTTACTGAAGGCACGCTCTCGAAATTTTCATCCTTAAATTTGGATAAAAAATGTATCCCCCGAGTAAGATATGCGTTCTATTTTCGAAATATTTTAATTTTCAATACTGTGTCTAAAAATTGGGCGCATCATGATTCACATTTTCATGTTGAATTGTAGTCTAGTTGAATATGCATTTATCATTTTACTTTTTTAAATTTTCTGTAGAAATTGGTTAAAAATTCCCTGTTGGAATCAAGTATGAGGTGCACCTAAACTTTGAAATGTTATATCCGCCTCTGACACGAACCCACTTCTTTTTTCTTGATTTCGGAAAAAGGTACTCAAGTAAATACGGTGAGCACCATAATTTGAATAAAAAAATATATATATAAACCCGGCAAAAACTTGGGTGTGCTTCATATCTGGGTTACAATTTTGGGTAAGTTCTACGCCAAGAATTGAGGTGTCTGTGTAAAAAAAAAGATAAAAAGGGAGCACTTCTGCTCATGGTTCGCTTGCAAAAATTGAGGGTGTCTCTTTTAGTTTATGGATTATTTTTTCACTTGGGGATTAAATATCTTACCCATTCTATTGATCGTAAACTCGTCATCTTGATGTGATGTTGCCATTTGAAAAATGTTCGCGAGTTTTTCTTAACTGTGTTTATTAGTGTCTCTGACGTATGATTAAGGCGGTGGCAGTGAGTCTCAAATTCCACAAAAACATTCGCTGCTTTTTTTGATGGCCCTGAAAAGAAGTCTGCATCTTGAAATTAATGTTGTCTCATAACTCGAGTTACGTGATGTATGAAAAGAGTTCTCTGGAAAGATGGTTCACGGTAGATTAATCTGGCCTAGTTTGACACGCCCTTCTGAACTCAAGTGTGATATAGCGAACGTAAATAAT
>CAJPEX010000840.1:0-74778 GCA_905338405.1 Notodromas monacha
GGAAATGTCGTTATTTCTTTCTTGATGGGAATCAGTGATTTGCGTCGAGGATATTGAAAACAAACTTGTGGTATTTCCCAGGAAAATTATTCGTTCACTTCTCTATATTTTCCGTTAGATGAGTAATGATTACTGATTTAGTGGGTCGTTAAGAAACCGTATCAGTGATTTTATTTGAAAAGCCCGAAGGTTTTCCTTTTCCTTCCCCAAACGCCAATAATATCTGATTGTTGGAAGGTAATACATTACTTTATTTGCACCTGTATATCTTTTATTTAACGTTTCCCTACTTTTCTTTCAAAACAAATTTCGTAATCATATGCTCACACATATGTCAAAAATATATTGACGTCGATAGAGGCCACACAAGATTCTGTTCAACATGCGGAAACAAAATTTTTGGAGTGGAAAATGCTACCGATGCCAGGAATGAAAATAATGATTGAATCTTGCTTCAGAAAAATTTCGACAACAATTTCTAAGGACCAGAAGTATCATCTTGCTTTGGAAAAACAATTACAATTTTTTTTCACTGTTGCGAATTTCAGCTCAACATATTTTTTAAATCCTTCTGATCCGAATAAGCACAAATCTGTGACATCATATTGAATGTCTGTAGCTCTTTTCAAGTCTGGGTTGCGTGTACGGTTCTTTAATCCTGTACTGTACATCGAATAAATCGGAGCTTTCGACGAGTTTTTTGCGACCACTACAGATAATAGGGTTCATTCATGCCATAAGTGCAAAAACAACCAGATAATAGCGCCTTTAGCAACGCATTTTTTTTTTACTTGTCTTAATACCAGTCCCGTTGGATCGCAGGCCATAAACCGTGTCTTCCGGTTTCCGCCTATGGGTGAAACTTCGCCAGGACTTCCAGGAATCTTCCCTCTCATCGTCTCCGACCCCGTCATCTCTTTCTTCGTCATTTTCTTCCCTATTTTCCGAATTACCCTCGTCTCTGTCCGTCCCGTCGCTTTCTTCCGATGAATCGAATATTAGTCGATCGTACATTGGCATGACACTTGGGGGTTTGACTGGCGCAGAATTTTTGCCCGGGGGTCCTGGTGGAAGACCGGAAAGGACCTAGGACCTAGCGCTAGCCTTGGGACCACGACTAGGCTCTGCAAAGCCCCTGGCCCTTGACGACAAACATGACGAAGGACGACTGACGACCAACAAGCTAAGGTTTGGATCACTTTGAAATTGAATAATACAATTTTTGATTCAAACTTGATCAAAAACAGAACTTCAATAGCAAAATCATTCGTAAAAACGCCCCGAAAAGAAAACCTTGGTCTCGAGCAGCTTTGGGGAGCTAGAAAGAAAATCAATGAACATTGAAAAAAAAATTTTTTTGAGGAGAAAAGTCGTCTTAGATCCAAAGTTTTCCCTCATTATTCGGAATAATATTTTTCAGCGTCTATTTCTTGTTCGGAAATGAAACAGGAGAAAAAGCACCCAGCAAAAATTGCACCCGAAAAAAACCCCATCGCCAAATAGTTCAACGAGACACAATTCGTGTTCTTTTGAAAAGTATCTAGCATTTCCTCATACATACCATCATTGCAAAAGTGGATTCACGCAAATATTTTTCGCATACGCAATCTTTGTTCACTGCATAATGAATAATACTAATTTTTTATTGAGTTCATTTTGTACTGTTACGCATAAAATTTCTGGTCTCTGGCATTGGGGGATTTTGCACTGAGTGTTTTTACTAATCTGCTTATTTCCTTTCAAAAGCACCCGGAGTTTAGGGTTTGATTCAAAGACTGAGTGTTTCCGTCAGGGAGATTTTTTAAAATCTTTCTGTCAGCTCACGAACATGTGCCAAAAGGTCCAGAACACTTTGTACCATCAAACCTTCCGCTTGAAATGCACAGCCGAGAAATAATATTTTGTATATTTGAGAGACATTTTTCTCGATTGAAACGATTCAAGCTTTTCATAGGGTATATTTCGAACTAGACAGATGTAAAAAAATATATAATTGCTATTTCATTCCATTGATTCAGAGCTGCTGCAGAAGACGTCGAGGAATGTGTGTTGAAGGATGAGTCCACCGCATTAACTTGATTAGAACCCGTCTTTGATGGGTCTACATCTCCGAGCAATCCTCCCATTCATCCTCCCATCAATTACGAATCTTTGTCACAAGTGAGTCCCAGGAAGCCCGCGATTCCGGCATTTAAACGTGGAAGCGATCCGAGAATGAGGAAGGAGCAAATTAAAATGAGTAATCCTTTCAGAGCTTAGCTTTACAGCTTCTTCTTTCCTTGCGCCAAGCGTCGGTTTCTAACCCTGTTCTTATAAAGCTTTGGGATGTTAGCCAGTATTCAAAAGGATACTGGCGTGAATGTAAAGAAGCTTGATGATCTTTTGACGAACTATCAATCGGGTAGCAATGAACCCAACTCTGGTGGGAAGTTGAGCAGGGCACAGTTCGAGGAGATGTGGAAAAAGTCAATGCCGGGTTTTGAGTCCATGGCAGGAGTGGTGTTCAATGCCGTTGATACTGACGGAGATGGCCAAGTTAATTTCCAGGTTCTGTCATTAATTTCTCGAAGCTACTGTATTATAATTATGCGAAGATACTAGAAATGGAACACTATTCATCCACGCCAAGAAACACAGAAAAATCCTTGATAATCGTACGCTAGGTTCATTTAGAAGGTCATTCCTGCATCTTGAGATTTTATGAAACGCTGATGAAGGTATTAACCTTGGAATACTGAACATGAAATTTCCGCCTTTAATGTGAATTTTGTGATTGTCGATGTAACGGAATGCTTCTTGAAAAACGGGGATAATGTAATGGATACGGAATCAATGAATCGTTCGAAGATTTTTATCGACTACGAAGACTTTCTCTTTCTCGACGAATATCAGTTTTTCAACTTTCATGATCATTCGAAAACGTATGTTCATCGTCGCGCGACGAAGACTGCAAGATTACATGGATCTTGCAAATTTAGGGGTGTAGGCGAAACTTCAGTTGCGATTATTTTCTCAACAAAAACACTTAGACACAGATGATGCAGAATCTAAAGGCTAAACTTTTACATGATCCCAACTGATAGAAACCCAAACGGCAAGCATGCTGATGGCTCACGAAGTACCTTCCGCTGGTTTTACAAATGCCTTTTCCCAAGATTTCAATACCTTATTTATGTTAAGAAATTAAAAAATATATTACGTTATGTCCCAAATTGATGATCGCTTCATTCACTATATAGTTCCTCCAGTGAACTACACCCAGTACACACATCTCTACGTTGAATTTGCAGGGACTCCAGTACTTCATTTATTCTTTTACGTGAAGAGGTTTTGATGAATGGAATAAAGTCTCATTTGTTCATTTTATTCGACTGAAATGATTTAATGTCTGAATCATTCAAAGAGTTCATAATATTCTTAGATGTCCTACTCAGTGGAAAATCCCCGAACCCTTGTAGAAAGCCTGAAATAATAAAAAAATATCGTATACGCTCTACATCAAGTTTTCTATAATTCAGCCAAAATTAATTAAAAGCCGTAAAATTCGATCAACGGAGGTTTGACCTGGATTGTTGCGTTGGAAATTTTTAAAACGCATTCGTCTCAAAGGGATGGTCCAATGATTCACTGGAATTTGAGTTAGGAAGTCTTTAGACTTCTTAGAGAGTTTATAACATTTAAATTTAAAGAGGTTGAAATATACCAGACTGAATCATCAATGACTCTCACAGCTTTGCGTCAAAATATTTTCGTGGGTCTTCATCGAAATTATCCTCGATAAAATTCAGCATATGCCTCAGAAAATAAACATTTATATCGAAATGAATAACGAAGCATCACTAAGTTGAATGTTTTCAGTCAAAATAAAATTTCTGTACGCGAATCATGAGCATTTTTATTCATCAAGGACGTAGTGTATGGGGTCAAGATGGCCATGGACGAGCAAGTGCTGGATAAAATGACATGGACATTGAAGCTGTACGAGGCAACCGGGGCGTCCCAAGTGGCCTATTCCAAGGTCACCGCCATGGCAAGGGACGCCATCAAGCTTGCCAAAGGGATAGAAACTGACAAAGCTGAGTTGGAGCAGCACACTAAAACCCTGATGGATGTATTGTCGACCTATCTGACAACTGCCGGCGCCTCGACGTCCGCCCAATCCTACAACTTGCCAACTGTTATCAGCGCTGTGCAAACAGCTGAAGACTTCTTAGAGAGTTTATAACATTTAAATTTAAAGAGGTTGAAATATACCAGACTGAATCATCAATGACTCTCACAGCTTTGCGTCAAAATATTTTCGTGGGTCTTCATCGAAATTATCCTCGATGAAATTCAGCATAGGCCTCAGAAAATAAATATTTTTATATCGAAATGAATAACGAAGCATCACCAAGTTGAATGTTTTCAGTCAAAAGAAAATTTCTGTACGCGAATCATGAGCATATCTATCCATGAAGGACGTAGTGTATGGGGTCAAGATGGCCATGGACGAGCAAGTGCTGGATAAAATGACATGGACACTGAAGCTGTACGAGGCAACCGGGGCGTCCCAAGTGGCCTATTCCAAGGTCACCGCCATGGCAAGGGACGCCATCAAGCTTGCCAAAGGGATAGAAACTGACAAAGCTGAGTTGGAGCAGCACACTAAAACCCTGATGGATGTATTGTCGACCTATCTGACAACTGCCGGCGCCTCGACGTCCGCCCAATCCTACAACTTGCCAACTGTTATCAGCGCTGTGCAAACAGCTGCCAATCTGTACAAGACCATGGGCAAAAACCCTGTTTGATTACAGAGGCTGTTACAAAATATTCATCCCATCTTTCAATGTTTATATAGTATTTTAAAACCACCGAAATCGAAAGAAATACAGTGAGACCCCGAGATGCGGACGTTATTGATGCTTGGACCTTGTCCCTAAGACATAATGTCTGCATGTTGGATCACGTTTTCCGATGGACTACGCTGGGAAATTATTCAATTGGCTCTCCAGTTCATCAAAAATTATGAATAAATTCCCAAAAATGGAATAAAATGTGTTTCTCAACTTGAACATGCAGAATATAACTATGCAGAAGAATCTGATCTTTTCGCACCTTAAAGACTCCAAAAAGCAAACTAAACTGTGCACAGATGACGAAGAATACTCCAAAAATATGAAGCACAAAATTAACCTGTTTTTGATTAAACATTTGAGTAAATTTATAATGAAATTATTGTTTTCCTTTTTTGAATATAAACAGCTCATTGTTCTCAATAGGTATCCAAATTCAAAAATTCTAGAAATGTTGGGAAAGTGCCAGTATGTCGAGACATTATCCGGAGGTCCAAGTTTCCCAAGGTCGATCGTCCGTACGTCGGGGTCTCAAAATAATGCCGCAATGTCGATTAAATGATTTAATTATTCACGTGAGCAATAGATAGCCTATCCTTTTCAGGGCCTGTTTCATCTTGCTGTTTTTTTATCTCCTGCCACAAATCATGAATAAATCATGTAAGTATTTCGTTGGCAAAAATTGCTCGTGCAAATTAGGAAAACACGCCTACGACAGACTCCAACTACTCTTTTAATCGACTTCCAAAGGCGCACAATTAGCAAATCAAATTAGGCTGGCATTCAGCTTTCTAATTCATGTAATGTTCTTTTACCGGCTAGTCGTTTTCCGATCAGCCAGGAATTCGTTGAACTACAGTCGACGAGAATGGGAAAATAGAGTTACAGACTCTATGATCAGTTCACTTTCTACAGCAACAGGATTACCCGAGGGAGATATCAATGGCTATCTTTCGAAATTCTCCCAAGTTGCTCGGAGGGGACGAATGAACGAAGAAAATTTTAAGGTAATTGATGAAAAAAAAACAAATTGATTTAAGACCGCTGTCGGAGGTGTTGCGAATTTTAGCTTGGACATCCTGAAATTGATTTCGATTTCAACGGCTTCAATAAATGCATTCGGCTCACGATCACAAAATAATAAACCTGAAAGCATTATTCGTTTCAGCCGCAGGGAAATTGGTCTTGTTCAATAAAGTGTATTTTATTTACTTCTGTTATGGCGAAATTTCGCAGAAGAATTCGGTGTGAAATTGCATCCTCTCTTACCTGAACATTCCCTTCAGATTACTTCCCCAGAGAATAATGAATCTTTAAAAATTGGCTCTAAGTACTTTTATAAAAAGTTGTCCATTGACTTAGCTAAAGAGTCCATAATTGCACTACATAGGTGTGATAAGTATCAACATATGTTCTCGGTCACTTGAACGTACGCAGAATTTGAAAAATGTTCGTCAAATGGACCAAAAGAAAAATGCTCAACGGAATCCTAACTTAAAAAGAGCCATACCTGATGGCATTGCGGAAATCATTATTTACGATTTCCTGTTCATACGAGAAGCTTCGTTTCGCTTTCATGAATCTTAAAAATATATATTTTTTGGGTTTGAAATGCCAGATTTCAGGGGGTTTCAGGCACGAATAATTCAAATTCTCCTGCATTTCTTTTTAAGACGGTTTTCAGCAAACTGCTGCCGGGTGGACTAAAGTCAGCCACATCGACCTTCCGGGCCATCGACACCGATCACGACGGACAGGTTAATTTCCAAGACTTCGTGTACGGCATAAAAATGGCCACAGATACGGACGTGTTGGACAGGATGACTTGGGCCCTGAGACTCCTGGAGGCCAGTGGTGTTTATTCACTGCCGTTTGCCAGTGTGAGTCCCTCATAACCCCCCATCTTCAACATTCAAAAGGAAAACTACTAACACCGAACCTTGACCCCGTGGCGCAGTAACACCACAGCCAACAACTAAACAAACCCCCCGCTGTGGTGTTTATTTTCAATTTACTTACGAAAAACCCCCCTGATGTCGTACTTCTTTTACTACACCAGCCCAGCAGTGATGATTCTGAAAATACCCAGGCTAATTTGTCGACAGGTATTCCATGCATGATTTGCTTGGTGGTAGGTACAGCAATTTTAATTTCGCCTCGAATATGCAAGAGCTGAAAATATTAATCCNTAGAAATTTTTAACCGAGATTCATGAAAATATTTTTCAACAGGTAACTGAATCGATTTCTCAGGTATTAACGTGATGTATCCACACTATTCATAGTTGTATACAAGAGCCAGTGAACTTGCATGCGTTAATTTGAAAAATTTTCGTCAAATGGATCAAAAGAAAAATGCTCAACGGAATCCTAACTTAAAAAGAGCCATACCTGATGGCATTTCGGAAATTCTTATTTACGATTCCCTGTTCATACGAGAAGCTTCGTTTCGCTTTCATGAATCTTAAAAATATATATATTTTGGGTTTGAAATGCCAGATTTCAGGGGGTTTCAGGCACGAATAATTCAAGTTGTCCTGCATTTCTTTTCAAGACGGTTTTCAGCAAATTGCTGCCGGGTGGACTAAAGTCTGCCACATCGACCTTTCGGGCCATCGACACCGATCACGACGGACAAGTCAATTTCCAAGACTTCGTGTACGGCATAAAAATGGCCACGCTATGCCTGCACAACCTGTCCTACTGAACCCGGGACTCTGAGGACCTCCGGTCACCACAAATAAGTGACGGCAAACGGTCACACTCAGGGAGTATTGGGGGGTAGAAGTTGTAAGTTTTCCTTTTGAACTAACACCGAACCTTGACCCCGTGGCGCAGTAACACCACAGCCAACAACTAAACAAACCCCCCGCTGTGGGTGTTTATTTTCAATTTACTTACGAAAAACCCCCTGTCGTACTTCTTTTACTACACCAGCCCAGCAGTGATGATTCTGAAAATACCCAGGCTAATTTGTCGACAGGTATTCCATGCATGATTTGCTTGGTGGTAGGTACAGCAATTTTAATTTCGCCTCGAATATGCAAGAGCTGAAAATATTAATCCCCGGGGGAACCATCCCAGTAACTTCCTAGTGCGGCTCAAAAGCCGCGTTTTCTATGCGTTGATGAAAAAATTCCTCTCTTTTTGCCGATGATGTTCGATTCGGCAAGGATTTCTTATCGATGACCTTCACGTTATTGTTTCTGCCCAAGTGAGTTATTTTATTTTTTTCAAACTTGCCTTATGGACATCGCAGAATTTTACGGATGGGTGGATATTGCTCAGATGATTGAAAGAATGCTTGATTATTGGTTTTTTATTTCTTTTAAAGAATGGCACAGGAACTCGCATTGCTCATAAATTTTGACGAGCGAAAAAGCAAGAACTTGAAACGCAGAAAATCTCAATTCTGATGCGAATGAAAGAGAACTTTGATTTAATTCCCATGGGACTTCTGAAGTTGAGCGTCAATTCTGATGCGAATGAAAGAGAACTTTGAATTAATTCCCATGGGATTTCTGAAGTTGAGCGTTAAAAAGGCAGTTTTGAATTTCTTGCATATTCATTTCTTTTCTTTTATGACGCACGTGAAGGATCTCCGTATGCATTTTTTTTTGGAAACGACGCATTAGGGAGACATTTCTTGAGTCGTGTTTCATTTGAAATCGACAGATCAGCAGTTCACAACACGCTTGTAGTATAAGAGGAATTTTTCTTAGAAAATTGTAAATATTATGAGGAAAAAATCAAAATAATCCACCGAGTTAAATCCTTACCGTGTGAGCAGCCTCTCGAGAATGCTTAATTCCGTGTTCGTTTTCTCCGTACGGCAGTGTTGAAGGTTAAAATGAAATAGAAATTACTCATCCCATGTATCCTCAACACAGCCGTTCGAACCTCTTTGATGAAATATGGGCTTCAATTGTCCGACTAATGCGTTTTTCTTTTCATTTTAGTTATGCAATAGAATAATAGATGATGTGGCGCGCGTGTGTATGCGAGAGGAATTCTGAAAGCTTATTGTTTTGGACAGACGCAGAGAATCGTAGTCAGGTAATTGTGCCTTGCAAGCTTACGCATTGCACAATCTTTCAGACTCGGTTGAAAGCTTTTCTTCAACTTGCTGAATTGATCATGATATTTTACTCAAAGAAACCCGCAAATCTTTATAATAATACTCGCCGCATTTCTTGAACGTTCTTCCGTCCACACCAAGGACAAGCATCGAAAATCTTTATCGTGCAGTTGAAATTTAATGATCGCGTTGTAAAAATATCGCCGCACTGAAGCAGCTTCAGCTGATTTATTCTCGAAATTTGATCTACGGGAATTAATAGAATATAATTGGCATGGCCTGAAAACCGTATTATAAAGAAGTACCGTAATTTACTTCATTAACCGAAGAATATAATTAATAGGAACAAGGTCTCAAGAAAAGGAGGTGATTTCGAAAGAAAAATGATGATAGATTCAAAATTTAGAGAACATCAAGGACAAGCAAGGGATGATATTTCAGCCTCCAATGAGGTACTTGGTGAACGTGAATTTATATACAGTACAGTATTGTGAAAATTTATCATAATTTCCCATTTTTTCTTAATACATCAACGAATTAAAAATCGACAATTCACGAACACTGATGAAAAATTATATCTTAATAAATTTATCATGATTCATGAGTTTGGTATTGATTGTTAAAATTGTTCAACGTACCTCAGCGTCGGTTTCAGAACTTTATAAAAAAGAAATACGCAGGAAACCACCCATTTCGTCCAAGTAGGAAATTTACCGCTCGAGGAACTTCACGATTAATTAGTCCCGTCACCAAAGAAAAAGAGAATTGATGGGTTGTTATAATCAATGGCGTCCGAGAAGCGAAAATTCCTTCATATTTTGAACTTAACAGAAACCAAGGCAGGCAGAAATGCAGTACTGTACTTGTACTTCGTTATAAATTATGTTACAGAAAATCCGGGGGCTCAGAACAAATCGTTTTCATAAGTGCCAACATTTTTCGCCATTAGCTGAATGGATTCAGGAAATCCGTTCGCACAAACAATTTGCCGTCAAATTAACAGAACAAACCTTGAGTTTCTTTTTTTCCCGCGTTTCGATGATATCTGATTGAAATTTCAAAAGGTACGAACAGCGTGGGAACGCTGTCCGGGTAACGGCATTTTCAAGTTATTGGGTTTTGTTTGTTTTTGTTTTGTGAAGGGATCAATAGGGAAGCCTTTGTCAAATGCCACTCAAATCGTCACGACAAAACGGGAAGGGAGAAAACCCGTATTAACATCGCATTTTGATCTAATATTTATATTCTTAAATCTCTGGAGAGGAAACCGAAACAATATGCTCGTTTTTTAGGTTGGATTATATTTTAGCACTTACTTCAATATTTTCTATTGACCTTCGAATATTCATCTTTATTAAAATTAGTTCACATGTAGAAAGAGCTTTCAACTTCACAAATAAAATTTAAAAGTTTTCTTCATGGTAGTGCAGTAACAGATTTACTTGCTTGGGAGGTTGACGTCACTTGAAAGAAAATGCCGACGAACTTCGCTTTCGTCCATCTTTATTTCAAGGCGTTCCATTAGACCATCAGTCACCCTGTTACAGAGGGGAAAAATTTTTTCAAGAGAAAGTGAAATAAGTGCGTCTAATATTATGTCATCTAAAGCTCAACGACCATGGATCCAGGACCTAAAAAAACGTTCTAATTTCCAAGAGATTTTCTCGAATTCCAGCGCTGAATTAGGCAACTTCTCACTCGCCGCTGAAAATTTTTGAAGACTTCACCATATTTCAACTCTAACGCTGTAATTGTCAATATCTGCTCATATTTTCATATACTGAAATTTATCTGTTTGATTAGGAACACGGTCACGAAGATTTCACTATGTACACTGGTGCAAGGCTTCAACGCGTCTACTTTATTTCTAGTCTCCATAATATGCCTCTAAAAAAGATGGATTAAATTGTTGATAAATGTCCGAATATTTGACAATTTCAACGAACTGTAAAAGTGCAGTCATTTATGTATTGAATGTAAAATTCGGAAGTAGGTTTAAAAAAAATCCAAATCGTGCACTCAATTATCCTGTTTTCTCAGGCAACTTCTTTGCTGAAGGATGTCGTGCGTTCAGCCGAAAATTCGCAGCTCGAGCGACCCGTTGCCGACGATGCCAAGGACCTGTTGTACGAGGCTGAAAAACACGGGGGTTACGTGGACATTCCGAGCCTCATCGAAATGTTCAATACTGCAGCATTACTCTACCGACATGGCACCACTGCTAAAGCATTCCTCTACCCATAAACACGATGGGGTTCTCACGAAATCTCCCATTCTTTTCTTCTTCTTTTTTTTTTTTTAAGGCAAGGGACGAAGACATTTGCCAAACAATAAAAGACACTTGCCAATAAAAACGTTTGATGTATTTTTCAGCCAAAACTTTCATTTCGCGGGACTTTATGATCGTTATAGCAAGAGACGATCTGGGCTCGCGTAAAAAATCGGATGTGATGGAGCGGTGACCGCACGGAATGCGGTTCGGATACCTGTACTTTTTTTGTGTGTACATGCTGTATATTTACTTTTATTTTTGCATGCATTTTACTTTTTCTTGAGGCTGGGAAAGATTGAATGGCGATCGCATAACCAAAGCAGGGGTTACGAGGTAGTCGACCCAGGGAACTGTTTGATTAGACGAGAGAACGTTATCTATGCGTCCGCACCGTGGGATAATAAAAAAAAACTAGCTTCTGGACTGTTTTTTTCCCGCTTGGATTATCGATAATACTTTGGATACATGGCAACACAGTACTAGGACTAAAAATGTTTTTAGGCAATTGACTACCGAAACCTTATTCGGCCAGTCAGTGCCTTTCAGGCATAATGACGTGTGCTTCATGGGAATGTTAGTGTCTTGTAAAAACACAGCCGCCGAAAAAATTACTCATTGAGCGGGTTAATGCTATCCATTATATCCCGGCATAAATAAATAGATGAAAAATTTCATTTCTAGAAACATGGGAAATGACTAGGAATACGAAAAAAATAATATTGTACATTAATAGTAACCAACAACTCCTTAGACAAAAATGGTTAAAACTTGTTGAAAAACGGACTTCTCGCTTCCTTGTCTGTTCCTGTCTCAAAATAAAATAATGTTGTGGATTTAAATAATTCAACGGAATAGAAGGCGCAAAGGAAACATTGAGAAACGACTTGCGACGGATGAAAAAAATAATTCAGCATCGTTGAGTCCAAAATGAGAGGGGTCAAATTTATAAAAGAATAAAAACTTCCTCATAAAATACGTGTTCTTGTGGCGAGTCCCTCAGTATACTGCAATTTTCCTAAAAGCAATTTTTACGGTGATATTTTCCACTAGAAACATGGCTTCTTTCACGGTAAATAAAAAAATTTGCGGTTCCCATGGATATGCAGGACGAAAGAGGATTGCTGTAAGTTCTTGGTCGCGAGGATCTCAAGGTAAAATTGATATTTCAGTTCACGGACGAAAGACGCATTACTAGTACAGTACTCTGAAGGCATTGAAGTTGGCAGAAAAAGAATATTTTTTTTTAATGTCGTGTGAATACTTTCTGCGAGAGAGATCTACGACTTCCGCATCGGCATCCAATGAAACTGGAAATCGCGGAAATTTTTCTGTGGAGGCCTTAAAACGGAATTTCTTACTTCTTTCGATACTCAGTTCAGTAAAATATTTTTAAAATAATTTTCAAACGCGAAGAAAATATAAATTCCAAACATTTTTTTTACAAAAGAGGCCCGTTATTCCTTTTGGAATTTCCGATCGCAATTATTTCTGGCGCGCTCATTTCGAGAATCGACATGGTTTTGTTCAAGGCTTTCTTTGAATTTTGGTGCGATTTGAAAAAAATGCGCCTTCGTATTTTTTGAAAAAACACACGTAATCTAAAAACTGGAGGCGATATCGGAATTTACTTTTGGACTCGAATGGCATTTACAGACCTATTGATGTTTTAATTTATCCCTGCGCAAGATTCCCCGACTCTTTGAACATGCACATTATTGAGGTCAACTGCGTAACCCGGGTTACTTCGCACTCGTTTTTAATTGAAAACGGCCTTAATTTTCTATTGAGACCATTCTTAAACAATATCTGGCTTCGGTTTTGAAAATGCAAATACTGTACAAAAGAAATGCTTCGCAAGATGCCCTTGATGGCTTCTGGATTTGTGACGCACGTAGGATATGAAAGAGCGAATGCGGTTTCAGAAATATTTTTTTTAAAATCGTGATTTTCATGGAGTCTTTTTCATTAATTCCGATGGTTTTATCTCGGCTAGTCTCTTCGGCATTTAGAAATCATAAAAATCACCTGATGTACCTTGACCATAATAGTTCAGGAACCGATTTTAAATTGACCAAGATACCTCATTCAGTAGAATGTAAGACAGAATTCGTTCCAAGAATAAAAATACGTACTTTTTGTATTTGAGCATCAAAGGTACACGTATATTGGTATATTGATGCCAAACAGAAAAAATACTTCCCAAGCGTTTTTAAAGATCAGACGAGTCTAATAAAATCGAACTTGAAATCAAATGCGTCATGAATGCTTTTAATTTCGTGTTCTTGTCACACTGAATATGTCCGAGATTCAAACATTTTCTTTCACAACGCAGCGTTTTTTTATGATTTCGATCCATTCATTATCACAGCACTGCTACATGCTATTTAGAATTTTATTTTGCATGCAGCAATTATTGACAAGGATCGTTTTATTGATTTGAGGCACAATGTCTATATTCATTAAAATAGTTTGTGATGGTTAGGAACAATTAATCTCCGTGAAAACGTAGAGGGTCATAAAATATAGGCTGCCTTTAGACCGAAGATTTAAAAAAAAAATGATCTTTTGGGGCATCTTTGAGTGATCGGTAAGTTTCTTGTTTGCATGAAGTTTCAATCAGCTCCACAGTGATAATTTGAAACGAAATCATGAGCAATTTCGTTCCTAATACAATTGGCACCTCAATAATCGTTAGTTGATAGGACGGCTATTAAATTGATATTTTCAAGAAATATTAACCAAAAATGAGAGGGCTTCCATGCAAATTGAACGCATGTCGTGAGTAAAAAAAAGAATAGCTGTTAATTCCTGCCAGGAAGATAGCAGAGAATTTCTTCGCATTCATTTTGGTTTTTTCGACTTTCCTTCCATAATTGATCCTACGCAGTACAGAGTTTCCCAGAGTCATTATTACGAGAAAAGTGTCTCTTATTGTAATCAAAAAATGCAGAATTAACTTGCACAATAATTGAGGATTTCAAAATGCAGGATTCTTGCATCAATTCGCAAATTGCTCTGAGAGGATTAGTTTCGGACCGCGGGCGCAGCTTAATTGCGTTACCGCGCCTCGGTCACCAGGAAAACTGCGAAGAAATCCGCGCGCGAAAGTGGCCATAAATATGTAAGAGGAAAGTCCCAACCCAATCATTTCGCACATTCGATTATGCCATATATTTTCGCATTTAGTGGCTACAAGTGCTACGAGGCGGCAACTGAGGTTTCCACGAAGTCCCGGCCATTACAAGCGCCGACGTTCCGCACCTGATCTACAAACTGCTCATCATTTTCCAACGAGATTAGCGTTAATTTCTTTTTCTTTTTTCTTTGCTCACCCAGTAATTACGGCCTTCATGCAGCAGACGTCGACATGCTCTGCATCCCCTAATAAATAGTACCCGATTTCTTTTGTTCAGTGAACAAAACAGTAGGTTTTCAAAACAGACTCAACAGCCCAGTCCTTTACTGTTCGACGGCATAAAAACTGGTATGCAAGTCACATTTTTCATGCACACTTCCATATGTTGTTGAAAAGGAGAATAAAATTACGAATATGCTGTCGTCTTCGACATCGTTACCATAAAATATGAGCAGACAGCGACAGAAGGTATTTATTGCATAAACGGTTGTTGGCAGAAGCGCAGGTGGTCAATTGCACCATCAACACCAAATCCTAACCATGATGTTTTCGTGCCTCCCCATTCCTTGTGGTGAAAAATTCCTGAGTACTGATTTTATCCAATTTATCAAAGGAAAAAGTTCTTGGGGCCTAAAAAAATGTGTCCTCGAGAGAGAAATGAGAGGCTGCCAGTTTTTTTTTTTTTATCTTTGCACAGTGGAGAAAATGCTGCTCATGGAGACCGCTGGAAAATATTTCGAAGATCGATAATTTAGCTTTCAAAGATGCGTTGTGCACTTCGAATTTGTAGAAGAAAAAAAAATTCCATGATACTGTTTTGGAAAACGAGGAGTATGAGAGAGGGGTTAAGGCGTGTCAAGCACTTGAAATGAAATTATCTGAGCGTCGAAGTTACTGAGTCAAAATGCTTAAAACCACAATGGGACCACAAATAGTTTTCGTTTATTGTATAATAATCTTTATTCACGCATTCCTGAAGCAGGAAATTATTGTTTCACACATAGAAATTTCAAGGCAACCTTTACGTCAAATATCACTTTTGGGGATTTACCAAGATCACGACGTTTTTCACGGAAACATGGTTGTCATCATCCAGACGTAGAACCTGACCATCTCTATAAAGATTTTGAAAACTATTTCAAGAATTCAATTTGTCTGCGAATTCAACACTTCCAGGTGTGTCGTCAAGTAGGCCTTATTTGTTTTAATGCTTTTTTGCAAATTAATTCTTCATTTAGAAGTGAGGTAATGATCGGAATGAACCAAATTGAGTGAAGTACAGTATTCTAGAAATCTAAAATATCGAGATTTCGCGGACCACACGACTGTACAGACTACAGTATTTTTCATCGTTGAGCTCCCGGGGGTTTGAAAATATGATATCTATTAAAATCGTAGTTTCAACTACTGTTTTACACCACGGCGAAAATACAGTACTGCCGCATTATGTATTATACACAGCTTTCAAAAAGTAATCGACAGACACGAACCGGTAATCTCGTGAAAAATCTTGTGACTTGATATGCTTGTCTCGGTGCTTTTTTACGTCACGAATTTTCAATGTACGACTTTAAGCGAGTAATCCGCCATAAAAGCTCGATTAGTCCCGTTCTTCTGTTGTAAACCTATGCAATGACGTCAGGACATTAAACAAGTCAGTACTATGATTTTTTTTCAACTGACGGGTAATCTGAGCGATTAAATCTATTGACCAGGTTTTTTATTCTTAGGAAGGTACAATTTTTGTCATGAAAACAATGCTAAACGCAACTCGGTGAACATTTGATCTGCCTTCCGAAACGTTTGTGGAGCTAAAGCTACTCATATATGACGCGAAGTACTTGTCAAAATGTATCTCTGTCAAACATTTTTCTTCAAGTCTGTTGATTTAATTACTACACGGAAAGTACAGTACAGTATCCAGAAACGCATTCACACTCGCAAAAATCGGAATAGGAAGTAATTTCACAGCACATAGCTGTAGTTTTCCTGGGAAATCATTTAATTCGAGATTATACGAGTATAATAACCTCCACACAAGCAGGATTTAAACCCCATCGTGCGTTCGTTATACCGCATGATTCTGCAGTATGAAAATCAACTCTCGATAAAATCAATCAAGTAACTATCAATCATTGTTCATTTAAATTTACAAAATTGAAATCTCCTCCACATTTATGAACTCATATGTGACCAAGATTTGCATAAATGCTCTGTCCGTCGAAGCATATTCGAGGATAGGCAAGAAACTTTCGTAAGAGATAGATCTATCATGCAATTTTTTTTTCATTTCACTGAGTTTGTTCAAGGCATTAGGTTCAAGCGTAGGTTACATGTGAAAGAAAGGCACGCATACATACATTAAAAAAAAAGAGTTTCCACTTAACTTCAATAATGAATATCGCCTATTAATAATAAATAAGGAATTTGAAATAAGCTAATGCAGTACAATAATTGAAAAAAAACGATAACTGAGTGGGACTGAAGGATCAGAGTGAGCAACCTTTAACAGTCATTAATTAATTAATCAATCACAAAAAGTAAAAAAGGGCCGAAGCACAGCCATGTTAGCTCGTGTCAGCAGCAGTGAATCCAGCATGTCTCTTGCGCCCAGTGGAGGCCGCCATCATGTCAAAGAGCTTCCACAGCCCTATTACCTCGCAAAGTTGGCGAAGCGAACAGGGCTGCCGATTGAGACCCTGGACACGTATCATAGGGCGTTCATCGCCGCCACGGATGGCGGCGGTCGACGAGACGGCACCCTGGACGAGATGCAGTTCCGCCGGGCTTTCCGGGCATTGCCGGACACCAACGTGTCATCGGAAGTGACGACGGCGCTGTTCCGCGCCGTCGACACCAACGCCGACGGCCACGTGGATTTCACGGATTTCGTTTATGCCATCTGCGTCCGTACGCTCGAATTTTTTCTTTAAAACACTTCATCCCTTCCCGACATCTAATTCATACGAGATCTCCTCGTTTTTTTTTTAATAAATTATTAGTATTTTTAACCCTTATTAAATTATATTATTATAATTATTAGCATTATTAAATCATTATGTCACTCTCTAGCTGGGACTCTACGCCTGCATTAACCCCGTAGTTCTCACAGGGATTCAGAAAATATCCCCAAGTCGAAATATCCCTAAGTCGAGTCTCATTTTCCCTTGGACTTACATTATATAATTTTTAATTGGTGTTTTATGAACAAAATACTCACTGTAATTCAATGAAAATGAAAATTGTCTCCCATTGAACAATGAAACTGATTCAATCAATATATTTCAACACAATATGGACATTTTGGTAATGGAATACTGATACCTCTGCGGTACAGTACATAGAAATGTTCGCATTCTCTGTAAAAATAACATTCAAGAGAAAAAGAGAGAACAAAGTCCCTCTATGCTTGAGGTAATTTTTTAAATGAGCTAAATGGATGGCGAATTGGTGAGAGAAATGCCCAAGAACTTTCCTTACATCAAGTTTAGGGTAGTTGGAAATATCTGTTTCTTGTAATTTGGCCTGAAATGCATTTGCAACTTCATCACAAAATGTCCGTATGTTGAGTCAGTGTCCTCATGTTGGCCTTTTTTATTTGATTTTTTATGGGAAAATAAGTGTCCCTGTGTCAAATTGTCGGCAGGTCGAGGTGTCCGCATGTGCGGGGGTCTTACCTCAATATTCATAATATTTTAGCGGAATGCACATACCTTATTTACTCAAGTACCATGCACCCTTGAGTAAGGTGCGCACAGGGGTTTTTCAGCTGAAAATTTTGCAAAAATCTTATCCCCAAGTAAGACGCCCACCCCAATTTTAGTGAATCTAAAACCATAAAATTTCAAGAATAAAAACGAAAAATTTGACTTCAGGCTTGAATTGAACAAAAAACTGATCAATTTTCAACTTTTTCAGTACAAAAATGTTTTCTTGTTATATTTGTTCCAAATTTCTCCATAATAATGAAGTATAATGCACACATAACTTCCTGAAACTTCTTGAAAATTTTGTACCTGCTTATGACGTGCACCCCTTTTTTTCTTCTGAAATTTGGGAAAAAAGGTGCGCGTGGTACTCAAGTAAATACGGTAATACTGCATTAATAATTTACGGTAGTCTTCTTCATTTGTTCGACTCAGATGGAGCAGATTTGCTGCTGGACAAGGCTGCATGGGTCCTGAAACTGCTGGAGGAAAAGGGTGAGGCCGCAGTGCAGGCGGTACACGTGCGACGCGCTGTGCAGTCCCTGGCTCTCACCCTGCAATACTCGGTGCAATCGACACTCGAAGAAGCCACAGAGGAGGCCATGTGTCAGAAGTTTTGACAAAGACCCCGTTCCGCTTGTCGGGCACTTGTGCTCCTGTGGGTCCAGAAGTTGTAGGGCGAGGAGTAGCGGAAGGACCTGGTGAGCAGGTTTCAAACTCTGTGCGCTCTTTTTAATAAATTCATTACAAAATTTTGGAACCGGACGGTACTGTCATAACTTCTCTCATGATGATTGCCGCGTATTTTTTTATTGAGCATATTGAGGCGATCTCCAACAGGGATTTTTCTTTTCTTGGGCTTAATCAGTTTATGTTTCGATTGAAATTTGATTATTTTATTTTATTTTTGTATGGAATTGTTACAAATGTGATTCTTTGGGAAGCAACACGGCTAAAACTGTCTTATTTCTAATACGGAAGGGTTTCTCCAGGAATATTCAGTCAGTTTCATCCTCCTGGACCACTCGTCCAAAGTTTCAGACGAGAAACAAACAAAAAATTACAAGAATTACAATATTTTGAATCCTACGAGGACTGTCATAACTCCTCTCCTGATGATTTCCGAATTTGTTTCATTGAGTATACCCAGTGTGGCGATCTCGAACAGAAATTTTCCTTGGGTTAATCAGTTCAAGTTTTGACTGAAATTCGTCCCTTTGTCTAGCAATCAGGCAAAAGTTTTATTTTATTTTTATATGGAATTGTTTCTTCAGAATATTCAGTCGGTTTCACCTTCCTGGACCACTCGTCCACAGTCTTCAAAACTGTTTCTGGGGCAAGGCGAACAGCCCGTGAACACGAGGACACCCAGGTCTTCAACATCCCGCTCCTCATCGCCTTCCTGGACCACTCGTCCAAAGTTTGAGACACGCGAGAAAAAAATAAATTCATTACAAAATTTTGGAACCGGACGGTACTGTCATAACTTCTCTCCTGATGATTGCCGCGTATTTTTTTTTATTGAGCATATTGAGGTGATCTCCAACATGAATTTTTTTTCTTGGGCTTAATCAGTTTATGTTTCGATTGAAATTTGATTATTTTATTTTATTTTTGTATGGAATTTACAAATGTGATTCTTTGGGATGCAACACGGCTAAAACTGTTTTATTTTTAATACGGAAGTGTTTCCCCAGGAATATTCAGTCAGTTTCATCCTCCTGGACCACTCGTCCAAAGTTTGAGATGAGAAACGAACAATAAAATTACAAGAATAGCAATATTTTGAATCCAACGAGGACTGTCATAACTCCTCTCCTGATGATTCCCGGGTTTGTTTCATTGAGTTTACCCAGTGTGGCGATCTCGAACAGAAATTTTCCTTGGGTTTATCAGTTCAAGTTTTGACTGAAATTCGTCCCTTTGTCTAGCAATCAGGCAAAAGTTTTATTTTATTTTTATATGGAATTGTTTCTTCAGAATATTCAGTCGGTTTCACCTTCCTGGACCACTCGTCCGAAGTTTGAGACGAAAAAAAAATTCATTGAACATTTTGAATCCTGTGGGAAATGTCATAACTTCTCCCCAGATGATTCCCAAATAAGTTTCATAGAGTATATCCGGTATATGGTGATCTTCATCAGGAATTTTTCAGAAGTTTTATCAGTTTAGGTGTCGATTGAAATAAATAATAAATAAAATTCTGTGTGGGCAACTCCGGCTGAAGTGTTTTTTTTAAATGGAAGTGTTTCTCCAAAAAATTAAATCGGTTTTACATTATCACCATTTCCCTATCACTGACTAAGCAATATCCGATTTTTGGATTGCATTTATAAAAATAAAATAGAAAACCGTAAACTTATGCATTGCTGTCTGATTTAATGCTACGAAGGAAGACGACAGTGTTTTGCGAAATCGTAAACAGCTGAAGTAAATGCGAATCGTTGGGAGAATAATTCAAGGTGGAACTCCCATCAGAACATATCACGGAAAAAGTGATGAACACGGGGCTCATCCTATTACAAGGCCGCATGATTCAAGAAATACGGTACTAAACATTTCAGGAACTAAAGCACTTGTTGAATTCGAATCATGAGCGCGGTATCATCAACCATCAGTCGGTATACTCGCATAGCACACGAACACATTTGCATACTTACGGTCATAAATGATACGCATCACGAACCGGAACTCGCCTAATGAACCACAAAGCTTTCTCGCCAATAACAATTAAAAGGCGTGAACTGGGAGATTTTTTTCCGCACCTCAATTTGAAAAAAAAAGTTACAGAATTTTCAAGTTTTTCCCCCTTGAAACATATTCCACGATTTCCTGAGAACTTATGTAAAGTTGAGAGCCAAAGATGAAATCCAAAGACAATTTACAGAGCTTAGTACAAAAATTGACGTCATAACTCATACTATAATGGTTCATGCATTTCAGAGTAGTTTGAGAGCTACCAATTATTACATAAATGAAAAATTTTCTCGAATAGCATGCTCCAGATTTTGGAAGTACATTAAAATGGAAAGGTGCGTCTTAGAACATTTTTTAGGCCTCAAGGCCACAAAGAACATCCTGCTTGTCCACATCTGGTAAAACACAGCACATTCAATATCGAGGATAAAGTATTCAACTCCTTTCCTCAATTTTGCGTCCAGAAAAATTATTCAGTCTTGAATTCGAACCTTTCATCGTCTTTGTTGCGCGCCTGAGTGACTTCAGATAGATTTCGTAGGGGATCAATTGTTCAATCAACTGATGAAATGACTTACAGCGCAAATACAACTCAGTTTTTTCCCTTTCAGAATACTTAGACACTTGCAAAAAAATGCACACTAAAACCCCGAAGAACATTGTTAAACTTCATCAAGACCTTCATGTTTTCCATAAAGTGTGGCCTTCTATAATCTATAGCCTTTGCTCAGAACTAAAGAATTCCAAGAAACGACGAAAGGTGCTTGAAACTTGCATCAAAATTTATGGATAACTGAGATTCAGTCAACAAAATTACAATCGATGAGATTGCAGCTAATAGTGAACACATAAATAGTAAAAAAATAATGATAAAACACGCACACACACGGCGAAAAACAAATTTCGAAATGAAACGAATTTTTTTTAAAGTAATATCTCTACGCTAGGCTCTGCATTGGCATGTACAAAAAGCAGCTTTATATCCTCAAAAATTAAATTATTTTCTTATTCTTTTTCAAAACGTCGACGTGTGTGTTTTCCTCTGTGAGACGCAAAATCATCATCCCAAATTCAAAACGCTCCCTTTTTTTTTTTTCCTGGAGTCAGATTATGTGGGAAAGCAGAGAAGAATAATAGGGACCAGAAAATGCACACACGTGACCAACAAACGATAATTATTCCACACCTGCTCTGTGTAGCACGAAGAAGGAAGAGTGCCTGGCCAAGGTCTTGCATAAAAGTACGCATATCCTATTCCTCTCACAATGCTGTGAGGAAAAATCTATGCACAACTGACTTAACTGGCAACTGCCTGTGGTTCTCTCGTCTGCGCATTTGCTGTCAATATCTCATCCTTCGTGAGAAACCTTGAAATTTTGTTGAAATATGTTGCTTTAAGAGCGGGAAAAACGTACAATTCAACAAGGCCTGTAACGAAGAATCTGAATATTCTTTGAAATATGGCACTGTAAAGAAACGAGCGGTGCATTAAGGACCCAGGAAATCGCCATTTTCAGGGTTTATGACTTACAATTTCACGAAATACTGCGTATGCGATGATAAATCTTGAAACAGCTTCGGGTTCGTTACGAGTATACGTCTAGCAGTGCAAAGATTCCATCAGTCGGATTGCCTGAATTTCAAAATTGAAATATTTAATAATTTCCGATCAATAGCTGTTTTGCCCTTGGGGAATTTCTGAGAAATAAGATAAATTCAATTTCACCATTTATTAATGAGCTAATTTGCCGTTGATTGTTCAAAAGCTATTTTAATACTCAGCATTTAATTTCGTTGAAGGTTCTGAGTCAGTTCTCCGAAATACTGTGGGATTTACAACATAACGAAGTTAATTTGCAAAGCATTTTTGTCAACTGCTGACATGACTTTTTTTGAAGATCTTGCAAAACATTTTACATTTATGGACGCTCCACTCACATCATCATTACATAGCCATCGTCAATTTCATGGCCAAGTGTTTTTCATTGGAACACGGTTTCAGAACTGGGTCGAGATTTTCAAACTAAAGGCATTAAAAAAATGTACGCATTCCCTGAACAGTCACGAATCTAGCAAAGATGCGAATTTGAAAGGTTTTCTTCATCATAGCAACGAGAGTATGAGGTTTCAAATCCGTCTTTTTAATTCTGTACTTCAAAGTTGGCGAGAAAAACTTGAGTGGTCACGAAATCATCAAATAATGCTGTAAAAAATTGCGGACGCAAATCGACATCAATCGAATAAAAAACCAACAATGAAATCGCATGACCGGACAAACTCACGAACATATACTCTCACTGGCCTCATTTTTGTTTTATATATTTTTTCGAATAACCCTGTTAATCCTTTAAAGGTTCTTCACTTTGAACGAATTGCAACTGAAGTCGGCGAATGGTAAATCAGTTATAAATTCCGTTTTCAAGGCGAGCTGATCGAAGATCGTTAGTCAAAATGAGTTGACTTATCGTTCCTGCTTCCGAGGAATGTAATTATTTACAGTTCTGGGTGTAATCCGTTATGTGAATAATGAAATTTCAAAACTGAAACCGCATTCGATTAACACCTATAAATTCGTCATTATAAATGAGTAGCACGAAACAGTAAGCTGAATCACGCTGACATTTTCCTCCGTGTTCTCATTTTCCTCCGTGAGTCTGAAGATTCCCTCAACTGAAATTTTTTTGCATCACTATCCAAGATGGTTTATTCTCAGAAGTTTTAAAAATCAGTCGACATTCTCAGTATACGAGGGCTTCCTGGACTACCGATTCCCATAAAATAGTCTATGACTTTCGATGCCTCTTCCGCATTCGAAGCGTGAAAACAGAAAGGTTTCTGCCTGTATATGATAGGGAAGAGCCGATCTAATTATTGAAGGACACCGACATGAGAAATAAAATTGAACGGCACAGCAAACTCAACTGAAGTTGTTGAGAAGCATCGTTCGATTTCCATTTCAAGACGACGAAGAAAAGCCTTCGCTGCGAAGCCATAAAAAATTGCGGATTATTTCACTTTTTAAAAAAGTTCCGAGGACAAAGCAATGCAATCGGAATGCATACCCAAGCCTCTTCCTACCAACAGTTATATTCACCTTGATTTTTCTTTTACCGTTTCTCGCGATCGCACGAGAGTTGTATAAAAATGTTTCCATTCATCAAGAAATCGTGCTTATACAGGGGGGAGGGGCATAAACTTTTAGTGCATGAAGTCAATTTTTATTCAACTAATCGGCATTTAAAAAAATAAGAGATTTTCGTGACCGGATGAAAGTCTTCAGCTAATTTCAACCGAGTGTCACGCGAAACCCTTCCTTTCCAAAATTCTCCCCAGGGTTTCACGCTTCATTCATTTCTACTAGACGTCGATAAGGATTTTTTGTGGATGAAAACTAGATGCTGAAAGTGACTCAATAGATTTCGTTTGCCTTGACGCGGCGAACTACTTCTGCTATGAATTTGCAGAACTTTCAAGAAATCTCTCACACTCCGGAAACTATACGCAGTCATTTTCTGAGTCACAATTCTTGCCAATCAACGCAGCGAAAGGAAATATCATGGTTTCTGATTTTTTTTATCCTTTTGGAATAAGAACGCATGCCTGAAATCAGAATGAAGGTCAAATGCGAAAAATTTTCAGACAGCGAGAACCAATCATTTACTGATCGTCTGTGTCTCACACTGAAAGGCAATATTGAAGGCAATCATTTTCCGAAGTCCACTTTATGACATGGACCATATTTTTAGTGACAGTAACTCAATTTCGCTCCGCGTTTGATCCATCGTGCGAAACGCGGATGACATTCTATTCCCATAATAATTATATTCATTCGGAACGCATTTTCAAACATGTCCGGGAATGAAGGAGATCCGGAAAACAATTGAGCAGATGCGCGCAGAGACGCGAACGATTTCTGTTCCGGGTTGCTGAGCGATGACAGATGCTATATTTCACTACGAAATCACCGCTAGTTTGTTTCAGCTGTGAAAGTAATGCTGTAAAAAAATCTCTGCATCTAAATCGCATGACGTAAGAGCTCAGAAAACCGTAATATGAGTTGTAGATTCCATTTTTATCGAGCCCAAGCACATTCAGAGAAAAATGCTGAAGCATGAGTCATTCTAAATCAACGTTTTCTTCACGAAGATCGTGACATGTAAGAAGAAAAAAATGTATTTACTGGAAAATAATGTTGTGATTATATTAAATATAAAATATTTTTTTGTATATTTTCTTTTATGGGCTGTGTTCATAAACGGGAATGTTGGATCACATTTCCCCATATATTTTGATTTCAGCCATTCGTCACGTCGGAAAAACAGAAAAAATCCTCCAAAAATTCAATGAAAATGTTATCTCGTCTTCAAGTTGTAGAAAATCACTGCGCAAATAAAACCCCACAGACATGCAAAAATATTGGTATGCTGATGTTCACAGTATTGATGGAAAAGTCTCTGAAATGAGAAGCACATAAGCCTGTCTTTGAAAGCAAATTTTAATACAATTTATAATACGAATTATTTTTACTTCATATATATCCGTGGCTGTAGCTCAATTTGTTAAAAAGATGGAGTATTCTCATGAAAAAATTTACTTTCCCATATTTTCTGGAAATTTTGGCAATGTCTATTTCTAGATACATTTTCCAGACGTTGGGGCAGTTTTTTTTGAGCTCCCAAGTCGAATTTTTCGAATTTTGCGGTTCCAGTGCATCTTTCTTTCAGCCGTGTTTTAAACCTTTAAAATGTAATCGGAAACAGGTTGGAATTTTTAAAAATTATTCATGTACCGCATTATGTAGACTTGTACAGATGGTACTAGACTTGCTTGACCAGTTGTGTCGCATGCATTGTAGAGAAATTTTAATGGTTGCTCACCAACTACACAAGATCACCAAGAACTGATTTACATGCACATTAAAAACATACATTTGAATTTTTTCAAATTAGGAAAACGACAAAGAAAAATTAACGATAATGAATTCCGTGGTATAAAATCACTTATATTGACTCATGTGACGTCTCCTTGGACAAGACACGTGACTCGTCTCCATCTTCTCGGTTGAAGTGCTTCACGGGAAAGTTTTTCCTGTTTTGTTCTGACACGCAAACGACTGGTTCTTATACCATCATACACCAGATATTACTTTCATTGAGCACATCAAAACTACCTGAGCATATAATTAGGGCTTTATTTCCTCAAGGATATGTGCATCACGCACCTCTTGGTAGCATTGAAGAATTCAGCGAATGAGGTTTCCGGAAGCCATTTGCTGAACCTGATTCAAGACTGCATTTTCGAGCCTGAATCGGCGGAAGATTAGGGAGTTCTTGATCATTTATGAATAAGTTTGACTTCGGGAAATCGTGCGTGCCAGAAAACTAGACAATTCAATAGTCTAATTTCGTTGACGTGAAAAAGTTTCTGTCGTTCAAAATTTGATGAAATCGCGGAAAATGAAAAACTTTTTGCGAAACTCTCATCTCATTTCTTCCGCAGATTCATTTGGTCTCAAAATAATGTTCGCATCTGTTCAAGCACTTTCTTCGACGAAACTGAATTATCACTGATCTCAGTAATTTTTTCCATCTGTCCAGCAGTTGACAAAGTATTCGTATCATCAGAAAGATTGAGTTATGCAATATCCCTTGAAACGAGACCATTTTCACATTAATGAAATCCACAAAAAATGGATTCGTGCATACAATCGATTATTTCACGGCGGAATTTGCGAGGAAATTCATGAATCACAACACTAGACATTTTTTGCTGAATATTTTAGCGAGAGAAGATTAGTTTTCTTTAGGTCCTATAGCGAAGCGCATATCAACGTCAGATAAATGTGAGGAGAAAATGGAGGATTGTGAAGGACAATTTGAAATTTTCATCGGACAAATATCTGTTTTCATCAGGACTAATTTTTTTCGGTGGAGTGCCCTGTTTTCCTGTACATCGCTCAATGCCTGAAAATTACTTGGTATTATTGCTGAAGATACATGGTAGTAGATTTCGAATGCTACAAAATTTTTGAGATTTTAGTCTCAATATTTGAGAACCGAGACGCAAAGTATTCCCCTGAACCCCACCCATGAGAAGATAATTATGCATATGCGAAAATTTTGCTACTATAATAGCACGGTTATTCCATCCGATACACGACATAAATTTGCAAAATAATTTATATCTCACCTGTAACCCGTGACCTTGGTCGCAGTTCAGGCCTGAAGAAAACAATCAGTTTCAGCTTCACGTCGTTTGCATTATAAGGAGCAGAACATTCATTCTTGACGTTCATCCGTGCCAAACCCTTATTCGAACCGCACTCAATGAAATGACTGCTCACCGGGAAATTGCATCGGCATATTTCCATCGCAGCAAGTCATTCGATTATTCTAAGGAAGCAATCGTGAGTCTTATATCCGTGTTTGCCCTCAAGCAATATAAACGACACGGTTCGCCGTAAAAGAAAGACGCAATAAATTGGATTTCCAACCCGGAAATCAAATTTATCGCGCATCGCGCAAAAAAATTGAAGCCACAAAAGCGACTTGGCGTTTTCTTAGTCTCATGATTCCCATTTTAAGAGACTTCTCGTCAATTCCCCCGAGAATGCATAAAATTCCCGAACCTCAGGGAGTCCTTGGATATTTATACTGTCGGCGATCTCGGGGCTCGAAACAGACGGGTCTTCTGTAATTGAAACTCGCAAGGACATAATTATCCGATTCGTTCAACAAAAAAAGTAAAACAAAAATTGAAAAAAAGTGCATCCTCCAGGCAGAAGGCATTCATGCCAGGTTTCTTCTTTGTGAGGAAACCCTGAGGAACTCGTGTTTCAAGGCCACTGAGAGATGAAAAATTTTTCAACTACCGCGTGAGTATCTACGCACAAAGGCGAAGACCTGCATGCGTGCATGCTGCTGTTAATGCGACGAACGAGGCAAGGAAAAATCCTCTTATTACAAGCAGGAAACTCTCCCTGAGTTCATTTCCAGCCTGCATCATGCCCCACGACGCGGGGATTTTATGCAAATTCATCCCTCGGGGGGAAAAAAGGGGGGAAACGAGGAAGATGAGAAAACGAAAGAATATTAGTGTGATTACTACTAATAGAGTCACCACCCGTTTTGACCTAAAGGGGGGCGACCGAAGGGTATTTAGCTCTAAGAGCGTGTGCGTGTTTTTTTCGGGTAGAACGTAGCTCCTTCACTGTTTGTTTTTTAACTATCATTATAGATGCCACATGGCAAGTAATTACCGCATATAAAATTGACAATATTCCATCAAATATCCTGAGTGAAAAATGAAGATCATTCCACCATAACGAACCGAGTCAGGGTAGTGACGGTTTTGAGGAGATTACGAAGTCTGTAATAAAGAATGGAAGAAAAGTTTTCAGGGACAATGAAATACAGTTTTTTGTAAGTTAGTTTCTGTATATTTCTCGTTTATTAATAAAAAATTGTGTTTTAATGCAACCTTCAAAACCAAAATCACTAAAATCAACTTTTTAGACCAGAGTACTGTAGATCACATATATTTATCGAAATATGATTCCACATCTAGGACATTTTCACTACAATTTTTTTTTTTTCAGATGCTTCGAATTTTGAATAGCATACCCGAGTTTCATGAAACATAGAAAAGTGTTCGGTAAATTTTTTCACAGCGATGCATTTTAATTTCAACCATGCCATATCTTCAATTTACCCCGGATGCGCAAAATTCGCTTTTTTATTTTCAGAATTCATCAAATGATGAGAATTTGGACTACCTTCATACAACTGCCCAGATTTAAAAAGGGGGACGACACCAGCAACACTTTTGAACCAAACAATATTTGTATAACGTACAATATTCTCAAAAATGTCTGATCAAGGCTTTATTTTTCACTGAATCGCAAAGCGCTTTTGTAATTGCTGAGATTAACATTTTTCGAAATTTAATGCATTTCGGACAGAAGGATGTTTTTCGGTAGATGATTAAATTTTCCGAACCGGAACTAAAAACTGGATTTTTTGGGTGATTGTATACTTTCAAATTTAAGCAACCTTCCAGCTTGTGCAAAAATTACTGGGATTATTTGTTGACTCAGAAAAGTAGCTTGAAAATTTGCGCGAAGAGCGGAATTCTTACTGACCTTTTGTTCAAGCCAAGAAACCCCTAGCATGTACCAAACCTAGCTTATAAGCGCACACAATTTATTTTAGAAGAAAAACCCCCCAAAAAATAGAGGAAAGATTCACGACTTTAATTGGAACAATCGGCCGGGCATAAATACTTCCGAAGTTAATTATTTTCCAATCCGCTTCGGAATGTGGCACGAGAACCGCGTCCAAAGAATTCGTTGTACGAAGAGATCGGACTTTGATCAAATGTCCCTCTGTTTATAAGGAGAGAAGGGTTCGGGTCGACTCCAGTTCCAGGAAGTGGGTCTAATGTGCTTGTTGGCGTCGTAGGTCCTTCGGGCTTCTCCTCGTCATTTGTCAGCAACTTTGGGACATCTTATTCTTCCCACCACCCTTCTAACAATTCACTTCCTCCGAAAAAGGAACATAAGCTCAGGGTTGAGTTGACTGACAACATCCAGGAAGCCCGAAGACCTCGTCATTTGTCAGCAACTTTGGGACATCTTATTCTTCCCACCACCCTTCTAACAATTCACTTCCTCCGAAAAAGGAACATAAGCTCAGGGTTGAGTTGACTGACAGATGTAAACATTTAGGGGGAAAAAAGAAGCCCGCATATACACATTTATACAAGCAGAAGAAAAATATCCTTCAAGGTGCAGAAGACAGTTGCTCTTTTTTTTCGGGTGAACAAAGGAGGGTGGGTTTTGAGCATATGTTATTGCGAACGCTACGACGCATCGTAGGAAGGAAGACAAATTCCGGAGCTTTTCCTTCGGTTTCTCTTTCGTTTCGGTAACACGGGGATGTTTCAAATTATTGAGATGATTTAAGTGAGCTTCGGTGGTAGTAATAAGCGTGGCTCCGTTTTCGGAAAACCTCGATTTATCATGGGAAGAGGTCAGGAGAAAAGAGGGGTGTAATTTACGATGCGCTTGAATTTAGCTAACTTCATCCCCCCATGACTTACAGTGGAATTTTTCATACAGAAGCTCGAACTCTGAATTTGGTAATAAATAAATTTCCTGTTGCATATGCGAATATCTTTTGATACCAATCACCGAACCATGCAAAAAAATTAATCTTCAAGTTTGATGCATGATCATCTTCAGCTCTACGGCATATGAGCTCAAAATCACCTCGGACATATCAGCAGAAAAATACTCAAATTTTACGAATCCTTTCGAAATCATTTTATCGCAGTAAAGTTATTCCCCCGAGAAGGGAAACATAATTCTCATTGATTCATCCGTTCATCCTCAGGCGAAAAATATGTTTCTTGGAAAGAAAGACGAAAAAACTGCCATTCAGTTGCAAATTAATACAGCATACAGATTTAATTTATCCAAGCGTTAGCTGAAACATACAGTATAATGAAGAAGATTGAAATATCTTGAGAGGACAAACAATTTTTTGCATTAAAGTATACAAATATTTGCCGTATTAAAGCAAACACCCAGCACATCTTCCTCGAAGAACCTGGAAAAAAGAGGTGCCCGCCATAATAAAGCACACGTTTACAAGTGACACGTTCTTCAATTTTGTTTACAGTTTTCCCGAATTTTAAAATTTTATTAAATCTCTATTCTTGAATAATTCCGTGATTCGCACGAGGAAGACGTGAGCAATAAATTCAACTTTCACGTGGCTTGTGTTTAGATTTTTACCCTATGTAGTTTCCAAAATGCGGATTTTGTTGACTAAAAACGAAGGTGCGCATCTTATGCTTGAATTTCATTTCCCCCAAAAATTTGAGCTAAAAAAATAAAGTGCACGTCTAATTCATGGGCGAATGGTACTAAAAAAAGGACCTTACTTCGAGTATCTGAAGTGCATAAAAATACCACATGCCTCGTAAACATGCGAGCAAATCCCTCAGGTAAAATCAGCGCAGTATCAGCATATGTGTCTTAAATTGAATATCTGACACTTGCGCAATTCGTCATGTTTTAAAGCTTACGGTTGCGTAATTTATATCAATGCAAAGCAATCATTAAAATAAAGTCTCATTTCATACGCTAGCTCTGCATCTGAATTTTGAAGGATTCTCACGCCAGGTTTTTCAGGAATCTCAGAGGGCATTTTCTGCGACTCAAGATAATGTAAATAAATTAGAATACGTTCGTTAGTAACATAATATAACTCAGGTCATAAATAAATTACCGCATTATCTCCGTCAGAAGCGCAATCCAGGGCAGTAATTGCAAGCATGCAGCTCAGAAATCACCGCCTAAACCTGCCATTAAATTCCGATTTAACCCCGACTTTCCCCAAAATGTAAAATCTCCAACCAAGAAATCCCTGAATATAGCTTTTGATGCAATTAAAATGTGAAAGAACTTGGAAAAAACACATATTGTCTGAGGAATTCGAGCAGGCGGAAGATACTTGGAGGAGCCACGATACGGCGGTCAAAGTCGAATGTCAGAGACCCCGTTCATTAACCAAGCACTAATTTCCTCTCCGCTTCCTAATCACGAAAACGTGAAGATCGAAAAAGTCGTGAAGCAGCTGGTTTCCTTAACTAATGATGATTATCTCAGTGGTGGGCAAAACTGGATTTCCCCCCGCTGGCTTCCCATAAATCGAGATTCTCGCACACGCACAAAAAAAGCCCATCTTGCATCGAGGAAGTGACAAACAAAAAATTATATCATTATAGATGCCACATGGCAAGTAATTACCGCATATAAAATTGACAATATTCCATCGAACATCCTGAGTGAAAAATGAAAATCATTCCAGCATAACGAACCATATCAGGATACCGACGGTTTTGAGGGGATTATGAAGTTTGTTATAAAGAATGGAACAAAAGTTTTCAGAGACAATGAAATACAGTTCTTCGAAGCTCATTTCTGTATATTTCTCGTTTTTTTCAGCATTAATTCTGTTTTAATGCAACCTTCAAAACCAAAATCACTAAAATCAACTTTTTAGACCACAGTACTGTAGAAAGTGTAGATCACACATATTTATCGGAATATGATTCCACATCTAAGACATTTTCACTAAAAAAAAATTTCAGATGCTTCGAATTTTGAATAGTATTCATGAGTTTCATGAAACATAGAAAAGTGCTCGGTAATTTTTTTCACAGAAATGCATTTTAATTTCAACCCTAACATCTCTTAAATTTACCCGGATCCGCAAAATTCTATTTTTTTTAAAGAAGTCATCAAATGATGAAAATTTCGACAACCTTCATACAACTGCCTAGATTTAAAAAAGGAAACGACACCAGCAAAACTTTTGAACCAAACAATATTTGTATAACGTACAATATTCTCAAAAATGTCTGAGCAAGGCTTTATTTTTCACTGAATCGCAAAGCGCTTTTGTAATTGCTGAGATTTACATTTTTCGAAATTCAATGCATTTCGGACAGAAGAATGATTTTCGGGAGGTCATTAAATTTACCAAACCGTAACTAAAAAACTGTATTTTTGGGTGATTTTATACTTTCAAATTTAAGCAACCTTTATTCCGGCTTGTGCAAAAATTACTGGGATTATTTTTTGACTCAGTAAAGCAGCTTGAAAATTTGCGCGAAGAGTTCTCTCATGAAAAAATCAGCGGAATTCTTACCAACCTTTTGTTCAAGCCAAGAAACCCCTAGCATGTACCAAACCTAGCTTATAAGCGCACACAATTTATTTTAGAAGAAAAACCCCCCAAAAAATTGGAGGAAAGATTCACGACTTTAATTGGAACAATCGGCCGGGCATAAATACTTCCGAAGTTAATTATTTTCCAATCCGCTTTGGAATGTGGCACGAGATCCGCGTCCAAAGAATTCCAACATGCTTCTCTAGCCTGAAACTAGTTTACAGGGAGACAAATATTCCTCTCTTCCCAAGCCCAGCTGAGGTCAAGGTCCTTCACCCAGATTACACGAACAACCGCAGCATCCAGGAAGCCCGAAGACCTCGTCATTTGTCAGCAACTTTGGGACATCTTATTCTTCCCACCACCCTTCTAACAATTCACTTCCTCCGAAAAAGGAACATAAGCTCAGGGTTGAGTTGACTGACAAATGTAAACATTTAGGGGGAAAAAAGAAGCCCGCATATACACATTTATACAAGCAGAAGAAAAATCTCCTTCAAGGTGCAGAAGACAGTTGCTCTTTTTTTCGGGTGAACAAAGGAGGGTGGGTTTTGAGCATATGTTATTGCGAACGCTACGACGCATCGTAGGAAGGAAGACAAATTCCGGAGCTTTTCCTTCGGTTTCTCTTCCGTTTCGGTAACACGGGGATGTTTCAAATTATTGAGATGATTTAAGTGAGCTTCGATGGTAGTAATAAGCGTGGCTCCGTTTTTGGAAAACCTCGATTTATCATGGGAAGAGGTCAGGAGAAAAGTGGGGTGTAATTTACGATGCGCTTGAATTGAGCTAACTTCATCCCCCCATGACTTACAGTGGAATTTTTCATACAGAAGCTCAAACTCTGAATTTGGTAATAAATAAAACTTCCTGTTGCATATGCGAATATCTTTCGATACAAATCACCGAACCATGCAAAAAATTAATCTTCAAGTTTGATGCATGATCATCTTCAGCTCTACGGCATATGAGCTCAAAATCACCTCGAACATATCAGCAGAAAAAAATTCAAATTTTATGAATCCTTTCCAAATCATTTTATTGCAGTAAAGGTATTCCCCCGAGAAGGGAAAAATAATTCTCTTTGATTCATCCGTTCATCCTCAGGCGAAAAATATGTTTCTTGGAAAGAAAGACGAACAAACTGCCATCAGTTGCAAATACAGCATGAAGACTTAATTTATCCCAGCGTTTGCTGAAACATATATTGAAGGAGATTGAAATATCTTGAGAGTACAAACAACAATTTTTTACATTGAAGTATACAAATATTTGCCGTATCAAAGCAAACACCCAGCACACCTTTCTCGAAGAACCTGGAAAAAAGAGGGGCACGCCATAATAACGCACACGTTTACAAGTGACACGTTCTTCATTTTTGTTTACAGTTTTCCCGAATTTAAAATTTTTATTAAATCTCTATTCTTGAATAGTTCCGTGATTCGCACGAGAAAAACGTAAACAATAAATTCAACTTTCACGTGGCTTGTATTTAGATTTTTACCCTATGCAGTTTCCAAAATGCGGATTTTGTTGACTAAAAACGAAGGTGCGCATCTTATGCTTGAATTTCATTTCCCCCAAAAATTCGAGCTAAAAAAAAGTGAAGTGCACGTCTAATTCATGGGCGAATGGTACTAAAAAAAAGACCTTACTTCGAGTATCTAAAGTGCATAAAAATGCCACATGCCTCGTAAACATGCGAGCAAATCCCTCAGGTAAAATCAGCGCAGTATCAGCATGCTCGTATGTGTCTGAAATTGAATATCTGACACTTGCGCAATTCGTCATGTTTTAAAGCTTACGGTTGCGTAATTTATAACGATGCAAAGCAATCATTAAACGATAGTCTCATTTCATACGCTAGCTCTGAATCTAAATTTTAAAGGATTCTCACGCCAGGTTTTTCAGGAATTTCAGAGGGCATTTTCTGCGACTCAAGATAATGTAAATAAATTAGAATACGTTCGTGAGTAACATAATATGACTCAGGTCATAAATAAATTACCGCATAATCTCCATCAGAAGCGCAATCCAGGGCAGTAATTGCAAGCATGCAGCTCAGAAATCCCCGCCTAAACCTGCCATTAAAGTCCGATTTAACCCTGACTTTCCCCAAATATAAAATCTCCAACCAAGAAATCCATAAATATAGCTTTTGATGCAATTAAAATGTGAAAGAACTTGGACAAAACACATATTGTCTGAGGAATTCGAGCAGGCGGAAGATACTTGGAGAAGCCACGATACGGCGGTCAAAGTCGAATGTCAGAGACCCCGTTCATTAACCAAGCACTAATTTCCTCTCCGCTTCCTAATCACGAAAACGTGAAGATCGAAAAAGTCGTGAAGCAGCTGGTTTCCTTCTCTCCTCCTTCCAGAAGGAAATATGAATGGGGAGGAAGAACAAAATACATTGTAACATCCGGGATTTTCAACCTTCAAAGCGGAATCCACCACTTCACTGACACATCATACCTTGAATATACTGTACATGTACATACTTTTCCTCCAACAGAATATCTCGACACCGACTTTATAGGACAGTCTCAGAGTCACGAAATGTAATGCCATCGAGGAATCGAAAGTCTTTTCAACCAAGACCAATGAAAGTACTGTAATACTGTACATTTAATTTTCAGAAAATTGACTGGAAAACCGACTTTATAGGACAGTCTCAGAGTCACGAAATGTAATGCCATCGAGGAATCGAAAGTCTTTTCAACCAAGACCAATGAAAGTACTGTAATACTGTACATTTAATTTTCAGAAAATTGACTGGAAAGATGTTTAACTGCATTTTTTATTTCCTTCTCCATAATTGATTGCTAAAGTGTAAAACCAAATGAGGGTGACTTAATCGCACATGGAAAGATACTTCATCTAATCATTTATCGCCATCTGTGTGCGTTTCAATACAGAGCAAGAATTCAAATATAGGGAAGGCGAACTGTTTAACCTTTATCTGAGGAGAATGAATAAACCATTTGACCTAACTGCATTCCAATTTTTTTCATTGGTTTTGTGGCACAACAAATGCTATCAGGACACAAAGAAAGGCAACTTTTTAACATTTTTCTCCAAATGGACTCGCTTATAAGGAATGCCCTTTTGGCATACTCATTACGAGAGTGAAATATTCACTGATCATTTCAACTTGTATTAAAGAGCTGATGGATGCACTTTTCCTTTATATTAGCACCTGTGATGGAGATTCAAATACCGCTGGTTATTAAATAATCAAAATTATTGACAAAGAACAGACGAAATCGTGTTCGATAATGACCTTATATAATATTACCGAAAATTCGAGGAATTCACAGGGAGTAATACATATCTTAGATTTTTCGTGTAACAAAAAGAAATAAAACAGCCAGCACACATAATGCTTCGTTTCTCCTCGTAAAATGGAAATTGGGGCAAGGTTAATCAAATATTTGTACACGGATGATAGAAGACTGTATAACGAGCAAGCAGAAACCTTTTTTTCACGAATGACCTGATCTAAGACTGTTATACCAAAATTCGTCTCTTAGATAAAAAAGATTATCTTGGATGATTAGTAAAACAAAATGAAATCCAACAGCTCAGTAAAAATAAGTCCCAATGCGCACAATGATACGAATCTTGTCATGAAAATGGAAATTGTGGCAAGGTTAATCAAATGCCCGACTGATGAAAGATTCTATTATGAACAGATGGAAAATTTTTATTTAGATTGACCAAATATAATGAAATAGAATCTCATTGCAAGGAATCTCTTTAATGGGCATTCGTGCTCAGAACGATTTTCTCTTCAGTCCCTGTCCAATAGCCATCACAATGCTATTTTAATTTCTTTTCAACGAATTTTTTAAAATAAGATTTGTTCAAGGTCCCAAACGCTTCGTTGTACGACATTCTACACCGTATTACAGAAGTTTGACGAATTCTCGAAAGAAATTTGCAGTTTAGTCAAAAATGACTCGGCACACAAAATGATTCATATCTCCTTAAAAAAAAGCCGTTTAAATTGGGACAAGGTTAATCAAATGAGGCCCCTGTACATTCTGTGATCTACTTTATCCGATTCTCGGGCTTCATCGTCGTCAAACACCGATAATTCACCGAGAATCCCGTCGCTCCAGATTTCACTGAATAAAAAATAAAAAAAACTGAGAGCGGAAAAATCGCAGCCTTCGCCCAGCACCAGGCCGAGAATCGGACGTGTTAATGGAGCACCGGCACGAACCCGGAAGCGAACAGCCTTGCCAGCTAAATAGCTATTCCCTCCATATGCCAGGGTGGCCAACGATACCAGGTAAAAAAAAGTGATAATAATAAAGAAAAGGAGACAATAGAAGACGCTGGAGTGATTTACATAACTTAACCTCCGGGTCGCATCCCACTCGTCGTTATAGTTCTCATAGCAGGGGAGAGAGATTCCATTCACTGCCGGGTTGAAAGACGGCTAATTTATGCCTCTTCCGACCTCTCGAAGCCGTAGAGGAATCAAGCCGAAAAAGAGCACCTTAACCCGATAAACTCCGTTCGGATAAGAACAAAATACTGTACTATGCAAAAGAAGGATGCATGTACTTTAAGCACTTTGCAGACAAAACCCGTTGGCTTGAATAAATTTCGAATGATTAAAGGGGTACTGTCCTTCCTTTCATCGCGGTTAAGTGAAGCCCACATTTTTGAAAGAGTGGACCAAATACGATTGAAAAGTTTAAAAAGGTTGTCCTGTATCTAATGACCGCTTTGAGTCATCACTTTTGAAAAAAAAAGAGTAAAAAAGAAGCGTAATAAATTGTATTGCAATTATGACATTCAATGTTTTTGTGCTAATTGAAATTGAATGATCAGCGTGGAATTTTGAAAAGAATCTTCTGGGACAAGAGTTTTCCTCGTATTTTTTAAACAAATATTGAATGGGCTTGTTTTATGACTTGAAATAACAGCTTTTGGAAATACAGTGGTTGGCAATGCAAAACTTCACCATTGATTGATGAGGCACTTCAGTCTTGAGTTAGCTAAAAATCTTTAAAAAACCTTTATAAAAATGTCCTGTCCCACCTTTTATAAAATTTTCAGGCGACGTCGTATAACAATATGTCATAACGTCAAAGTGCGTGTGAACCACTTTTATTGAAAAACAAAATTACACGTCAATAAAACGACTTTCGTGAGATTAAAAATGAATGAACGCAATGAACAAATTCATCATTCATGCTTTGTGGCTTTTTTTCTTTTACCAAAATTAAAAGGAACGGATGAAAAAAAGCTGAAATTGTTTCGCACAGGGAAACTTATTTCTTCTTCCCATCATGTTGGAAATTTGAAGAATACTTTTGGAGAAATATGCTCACGCAAACCTTAAGAAAATCGCTTCAAACAATTGCAAATTTTCCGCGGCTGACGATTAGCAAAGTTATAAAAATTTTTGCACGAATCCCCTTCAACTCTCATCCACGTTGAAAATCACGCGGTTTTTATTCCTCAGCGGTAATTCGTTTCCAACGTTCGGGTTGGTTTCACAGTACTGTCCCAACCAGGCAAGGGGTCATAAATTTGAATGATCTTCAATTAGCCATTTATTTTGGAGTAGATGGCTCAAAAGATACAGAAACTGTTCGGGAATTAGTACATTATTCTTGCCACACTCCTTGAAAAGATCCTTTGTCTTGTAAAACATGATCAAACACAGCAAATCCCCAACGAGTTCAGAGCGATTGAACTAGTTGATCACAACTGTCAGAAGGGCGCCTGCAGTAAAATTCCAAGACCGGATGACATAATAAAAATTCGCCTAGTCGCAAAAAAAAACACGCAAAAATAAAGTCAGATCTGACAAGAAATAAGAGTAACTTCATGATGATAAATGATTGTTGAAATCTCCATCAGCGCATGGACGAAAGCAGTCAAGTATGTACAACAGCGTTGTAATGGTACATTAGTCGGAAAAGCCGATTCTATATGCAATTCACTGAGCACCGTCAAATAATGAAAAAAAAATTATGATATAATCTAGCCTGCACCCAGAACCCCTGGTTGTCAGAAATGAAATATGATTGGAAGTGAGAAAAATCATGAATTTCCTGTGTGGATCAAAGGCAGAAATCAACACTTACAATGTAACTGCGGAGTGCGGACCAAAAGAAAAAGGTTAGCTTTTTCCTCCGTCTTTCTAAATGGGATAACAATTCTTACATTTTAGTGTTCTTGGGAGAGAATATCGAAGAATTTGCCCTTTGAAATGTTCTCCATTTTTTTCAATGTATTTAAATGGCTAGTTCAAAATGTTCAGCTTATTCAACATCGATCCTCTCACTCGTCTCCTATGCTGATAAAAGAATGCAGAACATTTATTCCTTTGGTTAAATTTATCTGTCAATCAGAGGTAGGGGATATACAAAAGCCAGCAAAGGCTTCGAACTTGAATTTTACACGTGCAAGCAGTCTTCTCAGTACTTCTAAATTTTGAGAGGTTTACTACTTTTTATCCCATTTATCTTATTCTATTTTTATTGCTGTGTTTGAATTTTGTGCGCACAAATTATTTTTTATTCATTGTGTTGTATTATCAGTGTGCAATCATTTCTTTGCAATTTAATCATTTTGGAATTATTTGAAAAATTAAGAAATTCTATTTTTATTGCTGTGTTTGAATTTTGTGCGCACAAATTATTTTTTATTCATTGTGTTGTATTATCAGTGTGCAATCATTTCTTTGCAATTTAATCATTTTGGAATTATTTGAAAAATTAAGAAACATTTTTCAATCAACGGAGCTTTGAATGTTAGCGAGAAGCAGCATTCTACCGTCACATGAATCACTCTTTTCCGTTTTGCGGTCCTCGTAAGAAATAAATGAATAAATAAAATAAGAGAAAACCATCATTTTCATAAAAGAATTTTCCTTTCCGGCTAGTCATAATTTGAAATAAAACTGAAGGAGCTATAAATTAACGTTCAGTTCGATGTAATAGCTGAAATCGTACGCGTTAAAAAAATATCGGTTTTATTTTTATGGTTCGTCCGACAGCAGAATTTATGACAAATTCGCGGACACGATGAAGAAAACTATGAAGAAAAAGAGAGAGAAAAACAGCATGAACATCTACGGAAATGCTTTTTCGAGTACGTTTTCCATCAAAAAGGGACAATTTCCTTATCTTCCAGAATTAATAATTTTTTTCCTCTGTTAAAACGAAACCGTGGTCACGAAGGCTCGTAACGGTAAAAGAAAAAAAATGAGTCTCTCCTTCCTGTTCTGATCATAAAATACCAATCAGAATCAATACAGGAAGCGTGCCGTGAACTTGAACTCATCCACTAACTGAAGGCTTTCTTTCCATCTTATATTTTCTTACACACAACCCCGGTTCCAACACCGCCATTTCCGAGAGTGTATCAGTTGCTCTGGTAAAAAAAAAATCCCGGGTGAACCGGGAAAAGCCGGAAGAATATCGGGCAAACGCCAGTCGTTAAAAAATTGCCTCTCCAGCCCACTCCCATCGAGAAGATATTATAATAATGCCAATAAAAAAAAAACAGAATGATGTGAAGGAAGACGCCAAATAATAAAATGAAAAAAAGGAGAAGAGAGAGGATAATCCAGTGCGCGTCTGGAGCAGGAAACCCGGGATGCGCATGCGCAAGGTCACACCATTCAGCGCCCTCAAATGTATCTTCTTCCCTCTTTCCACAGCCTCTCTCTATATATACCGACAGAACTTGAACTTCTCTGACTTAACAGAGAAAAACGAAGAGAAAAGAAATGTTCAAGATGAAAATATCTCTTGAAACGGAAAAAAAATCTTGATCGTGGCTTCCCCGAGGCGCTTTTCGTGTCCGCGAATAAGGGGCGAAATAGGAAATCCGTTGCGAGACGGAATATTGAGCTCTGGGATCTTGCGGAAAACGCCATACAATTCTTATGATTTATATACCGTTTTCCATACTCGATAACTCATCAGGAAAATCCGCAGATGATTAGAAAACAGTTACATTGACAATGAACTGACTACCCGAAAGATTCTTCAATCCAGTTTTTCATTTCAGAAACCGTTAAGCTTCTGCCCCAAAGGCGATTCGGCATGGAAATGACCGCGTGGTGCAACGAAAGAGTAGGTGGGCAACTGAGATGGAATCAAAATATTAAGTATTACGATGTGCCGATGCAGAAAAGAGCATTTACTTGAAATAGCGAGTGCACACGAGGGCGGGCGTATAAACAAAAGCATCAAGTAGTGGCAAAGATTACAGTAAAAGGTTGGGTTAGAATAAGTAATTTTAGCAAGATTATTTTAATCGCTCCTTTGGGGACGAACTCTTTTGAGACTTCTATAAGTACTGCTCGGCACTTTCTTGTGCTAGCGTCGAATATTGCTTTCAATTTATGCGTAATTCTACCAGTCTCTTCTTTGCTAGATTTATGCAAAAAATGCATGAATCAGGTTCAGTAGGCATTTAAAAAGTTCGATACGATTTTCACCTCAAAGAAATTATCACTACGGGAAATATAGATCGAACTATAGGCCTTACGAACGCAAAAAATCTTGAATTGCGAGTCAAATTAACATTTAGCTAGATACACTTCAAATAAATGCAGCTTGGCTTTGAAAAAAATGCCAATATGTATTCGAAGAATTCGCCCACACTTTAAACCATTCACTTTCTGGAAACTTTAAAAGTGAAGAAGTATTGCAATTTTTTTTCTGATTACTCGCTAAAAACAAGACTTCCACGGGTTTAGAGTAAAATAAAATTATAGATAAACCAATCAACATGCGCTGCAAATTTTCAGAAGATTACAATGTTTCAACATTCTGCGACAGTCTCGAAACCAAAGCAAGTTCATTATAAAGTCAGTGAATTCCAATCACGTCATCCAGTGACGTTTTGAACTGCTTTCAACGGAATGCCGTTGAAATATATCGCCACTTTGTTCCCGAAATCGTCGCGGAAAGTTAATTAAAACAGAAGTTAGGGATGCCGTTCATCAAGAAGCATGAAAAATCAAGAAATGTAGTCCTTGGTGAAGAAATGTTTCTTATACAGAAACTATCGCTGCAGAAAATCGGCTTATACCCATTGACGACATACTGTACCTACCTGTCACGAGAGGAACCCCGCTTTTATCGAGGCGATGCAAAAAAATTAATTGGATCGATGCATACGAAAAAAAAAAAACTGTTGCAAGGAGTCCATCTGTAAATTCCGAATCAATTATCCCACGAGTCTTTGAAGAACGTTCAGCAGATTTTTTTTTTGAAATCGATCACTACTGCATTTCGTATAATAATTCGTAAGCGGGGAATTTGGGATACTGTAACAGAAGCTACGGACGAAGTATTGTGAATCGTGAGTCGTGACCCATCAGAGGAAAAATATAAAAATAAATTCGTCCCTGATGATGAAGGAAAACTCCGACTGCGAACCATTTTGCCAGAGGGCTCTCGGAAGCAGATCGCATCCTGACACGTTATGAATCATTTAACCCAGCAAACGTGTTCTATATCTATATAGTGACTGTTGGCAGCAGTCGTGCTTTTGTTGTTGCGTCGAAGGACGAACCACTCGTGTGAGCGGGATACATTTGTTGGACGGCATATGCTTCGGAAGCTGCGTGATGTTTATTTAACCCAACTTGTATTTTTGTTGCTGCTGTTTCCGTTTTTATCAGTCCTTCAAATCCTTCATGCACTGAGTGAAACTTTGCATGAAACTCACTTCCTATACCTGACGGGGCTCCAAAATAATACAGAGGTGCTTGATGAAACAAAAGTTTTTTCATTATTTTACAACGAACACGCATAACCCCGAAATTTTCGCAGATTCCATTAAAGAGAAGATTTTACCACAAAAAGGACTCTAACTATCCTAAAACATTAATTTCAAATAGCTAGGCGACTGTTAGAAACGTAGGAAATTGCAATTTTTTTCAGCATTACAATTTCCATTTGCCCAATGGTAACTATAGAAAACGTAGAATGTATAATAGATGACTTTCTGCAACATTTCATTCACGAAAAATGTATGTCGTAATTATTTTCTCATCTCTCGATTCCCTGTAGGTTCGATACATCTTAATTTGTTCTATGATCATCACGGGATTGTGAATGGAAAGTTATTTTAACCACAAAATTGACTCACGGGCTCAAACCACCCTAAAATATGACTTATAATGAACCAGGAGGCTGTTCAAAACTAAAGCAGGCAGCTTTTTTTAAAATAAAATTTACAACTTAAATTTGAACAATTGTATAGAGACTACAGCATTAACTATAGACTGTAGATGGCTTTCTCCCCTTTCTGCAACATTTCATTCCGGAAAATCGATGTCATAATTATTTTCTCATCTCTCGAATTCCTGCAGGTTCGGAAGACCTTAATTTGCTTCATGATCATTACGGGATTGTGCATGGAAAGTGATTTAAATTCACTTGAGACCCAAGGATGTAGGAGTATCATTCATTTCGTTTTTTTCAATCTAACCCTTTTTCAAAATTCAGATTGAGTGATGACTTTTTTCCATATACTGTACTTGTAAGCAAAAGAATGCAACAATTCATTTCTTGGAAAAAATTAAATTAGCTTCATTGTATGACCTACCAATTTAGAAGGTTGCAGAACAATATAGCTCAGAATTTTCGGTATGATGACCGGATGTTTTTGATCAGATAATAAAATACTGTACGACGGATAATGTGATACTATGGAACTTCAAAATGATCATCTACGGTTCAACTTGGAAAGAATTAAAATTAATGAAACACAAAGAATGCCAGACTTTGAAGAATACTCTACTGAACATGTTTTCAGTTAGTCTCTGCGTCGTCCTGTTTTCCAAAATTAAGAATTGAAATCATCAATCTGCATTTCCAGTCTTGAATGAACAAAAATTCTCAATTTGAAAAATACTTTCTCATCAAAAATGTAGGTTCAGTTTTCGCAGGCAACAAAAAATCTAGATTTTTCCTGACCCAACTCCCTCTTCCCAATTTTTTCCTCGACAATATCATTTTACCCGTTCATCAAGTTCGGCAACCTGCAATTCGACAATTACTCAAAATTTTTCCCACGAGAAAAAAAAAAAGGTTTAAAGACTTGGACCGAGCATTTTTTTTCTGCTCCAATTCCTAGAAAATGGCTCGGAAAAGTGAACGCAATTTTTCTAAATTAAACTCAACGCAGGGCTGCAGAAACATTAGCGTTGCCTGGATGCGTGCACAAGTAAGTTGTTGGTGGGCTCGAAAGCCTGAAAAATTTTTAATTGCAGTTTTCGCGGTTTCTCTTCCCTTTCTCCCGTCCACAGCCGATAAGGAAAAACTCAGAGTCGGTTCTTACTATCGCGCACTCCTCATTATTTTTCTCACCAGCAGTAAAAATCAGTGCTGTTTATCGTTATCGAAAGTAAATTCGCTCTAGCAAGACACGCGCTTCCCTACTGTTCCTTTTTATTTCCTGTTGTTTTTCTTTTTCTCTTTCAAAAGTCTAAACTCAGAGTTTAGGGCTAACGAGAAACTCTGTGTGTCTCATCCCGATACAGCAGCACTTTTCTCGGCCCCATCATATGTTCAACGACCGAACGAGGAGTCCACACACTCGGCCGAGCACTTGGGGAAATGATAACAGACCGTGTGTTGCGGTATTATGTAGGATGAAGGAAAATAAAACACGAGCTTTTCTGTTTTCATAAATTTCGGCAGCTTTTTTTTTTTCTTTTTTGTCTCGACGAGAACAAAATGCGAGGAACATAAAGTGCAAGTCAGCGTTCAGTTCGCCCCCGCCCAGGAGATTGCATTGTTGTCAACAACTCCGGCGTGGAAAGAAGGGAAGACATGCGGAAATCCGCGAAATGTGCCGTTTACAATGGAAGGGCGTTGCAAAAATAAAACAGGTTCATGTTTCAAAGCAGGATGTTAAATTCAATCCACTCACGAGTCCTTCAAAAATGTTTTTTGTCCTTAGTTCCAATGTATTCACATCAACAAGCGACAGATGATGCAGATTCTCTCTCGTCTATACAGAAGATGCGTGCTTGCTTGAGCTACGCAACGAAGTCTTCCAATTAAAGAATACTTGGAATTAGAAGACCAGCCAATTCCTAATAATCTATAAACTCTTAAAGCTTAGCAAGATTGATATTCAATTAAAAGATAAGTTGAAAGATAGAGTTTTCCGGAAGTTTTGTCAGTGAACCTGAACCCGTAAATTTGAATCATTACTCGAATTTTTAGCCACTGTGAGATTCACACGGCAATAAGTACATATTCCTGTTCATTTGAGATTGAGAATTTCTGTTATAAGAGGAGTTTTCATGTGAGATTACAACCCAGACTTGAACATCTTATTCCCGAGACATAGATTTAAGAACACTCTCCACTTTTACAAAATAAACGCTTGTCACGCAGAAATTGCCGAAATAAAAAACTTCATTACGACGTCGTTTTCTGGCCTCAGAGAGTATCACACTTTTATTTCATGTCGAATATTTCATGGAATTTTCAATGCTTTAAAATCGAAGAAACTTACAAATGTGTTAGTGAAGCATATATGTTTTTAATAATTGTGGTGCATCTGCGATACTTTATCTCCTCAAAATTTCAAAGAAATACTGGACAGGTATTCTCTGAAATTTTTACACAGTTCTTCGTTGATTGAAGCCATTCCGACGAGTTCCGAACACAAGCGGTGGCATTTTTCTTCAGAGGAAATCCCGTGATAGGTAAATTTAGCCGAATCCGAAATCCTTATATAAAAAATAAACCCATTGATCTGAACAATAATAGTGCAATGTTTGAAAAATGAGATTTCCATCTCATGTTTTGTGGCATATAAGACGAACATATCAAGGTGAAAAAGCACCATAAAGCCTCAACTTTTCGAAGCCTTGAATATAAAGAAAGCAACATCCTGCATTAAAAAAAAAATGCATACCTTCTCGGGCTTTAAGAGTTTTCCACCACCTGAGTACGACTCGTGAAGAAGGAAAAATATCTTGCGAAGTGCGAATTCCACTGCGCCGAAATTCTTCGGGACAGGATGTTGCGTAGGTTTTAAGGCAAAAATCTCATAAAACTTTTGAAAAGAAGGCGTTAAACGGAAACAATAAAAATTTCCGATTTTAGGAGCGGAAAACGAGTCCTACTCTTATTTTTCAACGCTGCAGCGAAAGGGAAAAGGCATAAATTGGCGCAATCTGCGAGTCTCAAATACGTGTTAACGTCAAGCCAATTCAATTTAAACTATACAACTATAAAATAAGCTTTAAAAAATAAATGCACTTTAATTTTCTACTCTTGAAAGCTCATTGCTGCACAGTCCAAACGAACCATGAAGTACGACAGCTTGAAGTCTTTTTTGCGCGGTCCCCCAAGCATTTTTTTTTTCAAGATTATTCTGTAATTTTTCTTCAGAGTGCTAAATTTAAGTCGTATCTGGAATACGTCGCGAAATTCTATTCTAACTCTAAAAAAAAAAACCATCCATATAAGCCCGCGATTCTTGCGAAAATTTATGGCTGATGTGAACCCCTTTGTTCAATAAAATTTTCAGAGAAGACGAATGACCAATGAAACGCAAGCATGAATATCAAAACTTCACAGGTATTTGTTTCCGTAGACAGGTACTAATGGCACATCTGTTCCTCTTTTGGAGCGTGATCCCATTTTTTAGCTTTTTTTTTTTTTTTTTTGCTGGCCAAGGCCTTGAGTGTGAAAAATTCCGAACAATGCACGTGGCACAATGTGCAGAATGCGAGTCACGATCGTGCAACGACCACAGGGTTGCCACCCTGCTTCTCAGGAATCCAACAATTTTCCTTGAAACTAGATTACCTTGTGAAGTGAGGTCTATCAAGTTCTTTGTTTGAACAGCTCCACAGATGTGGACGTAATTCCTCTTTAACAGGCAAGGTAGCATTACTAAAATTAACGGCGTTCACATGCCTTCGAGGCATCTGGAAGGTATCATTGGAATCATGGAACTAGGAGTTCTTTACATTTCCGTAAAAGATTATATTCGGAGAAGGTTGATGCTATGCTGAATCATTAGTACTGTACTGTACTTACCAAATATGCACATAATTGCTGAATTACTAATGTTCTTGGCTTTATTTTGCAAGGTCAACGGAAAGTGAGTCAACAGTTTACTGGCACGCAACAGACGAAAGAAACAAAATTATAATAATTCTTAAACCTAACCTTGGTGATTGTAAACATAACCAAAAATACTGCAGTGGTAATTTGAATAATTTGAGATACATTTCCAGTCCACGTCTGTTTGATCTAAGCATTATTCTGAGATGCCGAATAAAAGCATACTATTTTGAACATTACGATGCTGTCCACGAAATTCAGAGACTGCTGATTTGCCTAAAGAATTTTAGCCTTCGTCACAAAATTTATCGTCAATAACCGTCATCATAATTCGGCAAGAAAATCAGTACGGCGAATAAAAAATCATCTCATCATAAATTCAACTCTACTATACCGTTAGATTCGTAGTTTATGACATTGGATCTTTTCCGTAAACGTACGCATTCAAATTAATTAAAACTGCGGGCAATAATCTAAATAAATTTTGTTGATTAGATGTTCTACAAACACCTACAGTAATCTAAACAATGCCTTTTTCAAGTTATTAGAACAACCTCGCAAGAAGCAGCAGATTTTTATCGGTTGACAATATGCCATAGAACAATTTTGAAAATTAAGGAAATTTTCTTGCTGGATCAAAATACACTTCCGAAGAAACAAAAAATCTCCGGCCTTCTAAAAAAGAACCGAGGGGAAGCATTTTTTGTCAATCCATATCATTAAAACAAGCATCGCCCCAATCTTTCATGATTACCAGGTTACAAACCGGGATGCCCAGCAAAAAATATACTGTACTACAGGACAACATATTTCTCCTTAATAAGGGGAGAAAGTGGATGTGCTCTTGCATGTTCTACCACTTTCTCGGGGATTCACGAAGGAAACCTTGCTCACGAAAAAAAAAATTTGGAAGACACCATGCAAAAACTCGTTCAGTTCTCGTAAAGCAATGTTCAGCGTTGAATAACACGGTTTCAACAGCAGCTGAGAAGCTAAATGTAAATAATTTACCGAGAATTGAAACTATTCAATCAAACACCACATTCATGAACTTCCAAGAAAAGCCTTTTTATCACAGTAATTCCCTTTGAACAGACCATAAACGCATGGGCTAAGATCGCGAGTTGTGCACTCCCAATTCCAAAAACTTCACAAAATTATCGCAGATTCTTTCAATTTTCAAGACTGGCAAAGTGAAAAACATCAGATACACGTAAATGACATGCATCACTGAAATCGCTCAGACAATTCGCTGAACCTCACTGAACTGAATTTGAAGGGCATTAATTTTTCCACTTGAGGAGTTTCTGAGTTCGAGAAATTAAACTCATTTGCGTCAGTCATTCAATGAAAAAACTTTTCTGGTCTTCTTTGAAAGCGATTATCATTCTTATAAATCTTTTTAGACGCACTACCTGCAGAAAGTTCCAAATCCCACGACGAAGAAAGCATAAACATTTTTCAGTACTTTGCACCTATTATACAGTTTTTCTAAAATTTACCCCCATTTCAACAACGCGAAAACCAATGGAAATTTGATTAATACAAGTTATAGCCAAGAAGTTTTGGCTTACTGAGGTTTAAGAAGCATTTGTTTTGCGGGATTGGCCCGGAATGCTCTTGAACTTCAAATTAGTGATTTTTTTTAATTTGGCCGGTTTGAATTAAAGACGTTGAACTGTATTGAAGGACAAGTATGTGTCGAAGATTCCTTGTACGATTAGGAGAGGCTGCTTGAGATTGGCGGTTCAACTTGAGCAAATTATTGTTTTTTTATTCCAGTGCAGATAAACAGCTCGAATTTATTTTTAAAAACTAGTTACAAGAAATTAGTCTTCGAAAAATCCCTTTAGTGAGAGAAATCTGCATTTTCCAATGAAACATACTCGTATGTGCTTGCTCCGCTCCTTCCCGGGGTTCTCCAGGTGCAAAATCATCGGATGAAGTGTCCGTGAAATTACTGATGACTTATTTCCTGTCTCACAAAGAACCTCTCCCTCTATAAAGGAGGATCATCCCCATCTGTTTTCCAGTCCATTGGGAACGTAATTGTCGGGTCGACGTATAGTGTGTACTCGGAAAAATATGTACACGAAAGAAAAATGTCGTTCTTCACACACGGAATCCCGATCATAAATTAAATATTCAAGCAATTTCAAAGAAGCGGATGAATCCACTACAGTATTCAAGTCTCAAAAAATTCTATACTCGATTCAATTTCAGATTAAACCAACGCAGAATTGAGAACTTCTGTCTGTTGTGTTGCTCTGTGATATATCTATTTTTTTTTTTAGTCTCCGATTGTGAATGGAATGCGCTCTTCAATAATTCATAACCGTGCCTCAATGTTTTCGCTTTTTACTATTTTAACTTGTATGGCTACAAAAAGCATTTTAAAATAAAAGTAGCAAGTGAACTTCTAGTGCGAATTCACATCATTCATTTAAAAAACTTCAACATTTGAAGAATCCATTTGAACGTCCAGGAATTTTAGTGATTACCTCGTCTACTCAAGTAACCTATGCACCTTTTTCCTAAAAGAAATGATTCCAAATTGTTGTTACAGTGACTGAATAATCAACTAATGAAAATTATGCTCATCGAAACGCATAACTCGTATAAAAAGCATATCACAAGTACTTTTTTTACGCACGAAGACAAACAAATGTGATATCAATCAAAGAATAGGTAAGCCTATGACCACAATTAGAGAAAGGGTCCATGTAATTAACCGACGCAAAATAAATTAAATTACTGTTTTACCCATCAGAGTATCCATCAAAGTTCATTATCTCTTCACTCTGCGAATTCAAAAAACACATTTTCTAATCGAACGCCTGAACTGAATAAGCGTTTTATGTGACATATTATCTCCACTTACAATTTTTGATCCGACCAAAAGTTAAGTACTGTACATTATTCTCAAAGACTGCTCGCGCCACTGTGAATTACCGTCAAATTTTTTTTTACAACGAAGCAATTGGGAGAAGTGAATTAGCTCCATTTTGTAACGAAAAATCTTTATTTAGTAGCTTTTATTAAGTACTGTACCTTGCAGGGACCCCCAGCAAAAAATAAAATAAAAATCCGTGGTATAGGCGCTGATTCGTTCACTATATACTGTGTTTGTTTTTGGAAACTCTGTATGATTACTGCACAGCAGCTGCTGGCCGACTTGGAACCAGCACAGGCACCCCATATATCTATCTCTCTGTCTCCTTTATTCTTCACCTTGCCCTGAGGCGCTTTTTCTTCCGTACGTCCGCTTCCCGTGGCTTCACACTGGGCGATGAACCGGGCGAGTTGGCACTAACCGCGACCTTGGGTTCGGTCACTCGCGTCGATCGGCTTCTCACGCTCCCGCCACCCGCCGCACTTCCTCCGCAAACAAGCAACAACAAAAAATTGACGGTTTGCGAAAATTGCTCCCACGATCTCGCGCATTTCAGAAATTAAGTACGCCCCTGAATGGCTTTTAAACGACAGAATAAATCTGGTAATAAAAAAAATGTTTCAGAGCGAAATTGTCGTTGGTCAAAAAAAGAAAAGAAAAAAAGAAGAGAAGTTGCAACAACACACGGGGTAGTAAGAATGAAATTTTGCGGTCGACTCTCGACATCATCTTGGTTCTATTCAGCATGTAGCTTTTGAATTTTCCCGCGGACTCTGCCTTGACCAATAAGGGGAGTGAGAACATTTTATTACACTGATTAGGAATTGAATGCAATTCATTCGATGGAAGAAAATATATCGGCAATGCAGTTTCAAACTTCCTTTAAACTTTCTTGATGCAAAATCGACAGTCAGTCGCTTCGTTGGCACTCCAGTCAAGATTTTACGGCAACACAAAAACACTGTTAATCCAGTTAAAGAACCTGAAGTTTCGCGATGGATTTTTCGTCAAACTTTCCGAACGACCAAACCCGGATACCCGTGAATTTTCAAACTATTTCACTTGATTAATTCGAAGGGAAAAACAAGTTTGATGCATATCAGAATCGTGGTGACTCGGGGAAACAATTCACGCCAGATGAATTAGACGCAATCCAATAGCCTCAGTACTTTTCAAGAAACACGGAAAATAAGCCTTTGTTGACCACTTTCAAGAGCGATTTAAAATTTCTACTTAAATCAACACATTAAATATATAGTGAGAACATTTTATTACACTGATTAGGAATTGAATGATGGAAGAGAATATCGGCAATGCAGTTTCAAACTTCCTTTAAACTCTCTTGATACACAATCGACAGGCAGTCGCTTCGTTGGCACTCCAGTCAAGATTTTACAGCAACACAAAAACACTGGTAATCCAGTAAAAGAACCTGAAGTTTCGCGATGGATTTGTTGTCAAACTTTCCGAACGACCAAACCCGAAAATCAAACTTTTCCACTTGATTAATTCGAAGGGAAAAATAAGTTTGATGCATATCGGAATCGTGGTGACTCGGGGAAACAATTCACACCAGATGAATTAGTCGCAATCCAATAGCCTCAGTACTTCCCAGGAAACACGGAAAATAAGCCTTTGTTGACCACTCTCAAGAGCGATTTAAAATTTGTACTTGAATCAACTCATTAAATATATTATTGTAACGTTCAAACTGCAGCCAGACATTATTTTTCCCAGCAGCAGGAATGCATAGTTTTTCTTTTGTTTCTCAATACAGTAAAGCGCTAATTGCGCACAATGTGAAATTCCAGTAGCATGTGGTGAAAATGTAGAAGTACTAAGTACTAACGCGTTCATGAGCAAACGACTTGCTCTGCAAACAACTTCATTCACCGTGAGAAATGCGGTCAACCGATGTCAGCTTCAAAAGTCAAGATGATGAGATGCGACACGGACTGATTATTTTCTCCGGATAAAAGCTATTCCGAGTGAAATTTTTTCTGCTTTAATTGTGTTTACTAAAAACGAATGCTGTTTCAAAAATCACTGCTCCCCCTTTTTCGACATACTGTAATGATTAAATCTTGAACGAAAAATAAATCAGACGAACTTCATCCAATGAAAATAATAGGAGGCACTCAGGCTGAGCAACACTTGAAAAAACCATTGACTCTCATTATTTTCTGCGTTTAACCAGCACATTAGGGGTTTTTAGTGCTCGAAAATTCATTTTCATGAAGGATTTCTTGGTGAAGCCAAAGAAAAAAATTCATGAAATATGCCTTCAAAGCATCATAAAATTTTGCTTTCATCGAAAGGAAGATGAAGTTCGGCAAGAGTTGATGTTTGGCAAGATGATGTTGGATTTCTCGGTGAACCCAAAGACAAAATTCATGATACTGTATATGCCTTCAAAGCATCATAAAATTTTTCTTTCATCGAGAGGAAGATGAAGTCGGCAAGAATTAAATAATCGTATCATGCGAATAAAAATGCAAGTCCTAATACATGAAAAGTCAAAATGAGATGCGGCGATATCCAAAGCCGATTACCCAAACACTAAAATAAATCCCATCCATTTCAAACACAACCCTATAAAAGCTACATCCGGACAACGGCAACCCACGGGAAATAACGCACGTAAATGCCGCACGACTCCTATTATTAAATGTTGATGTTCAAGAATGTGACTCTAGAGTACAGGCATTAAGGTACAGAAATAAGTACTCGAAAGAAGAGTCCTCTGTACCTGAAGGGGAACCTTTTATGCTTGCATGAGAAAAAAAAGAAGAAAAAAAAGAAAGAAGCTCTCATGAAAAAAAAAACTCAATAGTTTAATTCCCCACTCACGACATCATATACCAGCTTCTAATTTTCCCTCTCGGCTGGCGGTGGTCCTTCACCCCAAGTGATCATCCAGCCGTTTCATATTTTTCCCTTGCATTATATATTTTTATATTCTCTTATACCAAACGGTATTTCACAAATAGCGGAATAAGAAGAGCGAGGAAAAATAAAAGCAGCCAGGTGTGTTATAGGAGAGGGACAGTGACTTTCGGCTGTTGCGACCTTTCGTGACCCGACGATCCGTCCATTGTCCGCTTCCTTATTGTCTTCCGTCCCAAAAGCAGCAACAGTGTGATGGAAATGCGTAAAAAATAAAAACAGCACAAAATTCTAGCTCCTAATCCACAAGAAAGAAAAAAAAAGTGAAGCTCGCGAACCCAATGTGAAAACATGCATGGGGTCGTCTTCAGTTAAGGGGATGCCTCAATTTGGGTCCCTGCCTTTCTTTTTTACAGCCCAGTGAATTTAATTTACAAGCCGGGATTCGGAGAAAGCCAAACATGCGACCAAAAGAAACGGATCCATGTGAACCACTTTCTTCGCATTTGTGATTTCAGAACAAGGCACGCGGAATGACGACTTTTCATCCTTTTTTTTAGCCAAAATATATCAGCAACAGATCAGAGCAAATTTGCAGTACGAAATCAACGAAAGGATAAATTTGAGCTGGAAAATGCTTCCAGCCCTAAATGCCCGAAAAAATGGATGACAAGGATGGGTATTTGTTGTAAAACTTTTGTAACCACCAATAAATGACCCGGGGTAGAAAATGCGTCAACAATAATAAAGTACTGGATCTTGAAAAGCACTTAAAAGCCAGCCCAAGACTAGGGGGAAAATGCTAATTTTTTTCATAACGGGAAAGAAAATGGAATGGAAGAGAAAAAATAATAACATTAGTAACATTTTACTGGACACATTCATATTCGCTATATATTCAATATGGGATTCAATCCCAAACATTTCCAGAATTTCCATCCTTACTGATATCAAAGCTCTGCAGAAAATTGAATTTTCTTTAAAAGAAATGCAAGCTACAGTATTTGCATTAAAATTCAGCTTTCAGAACGTGGCCTCGTTAAAAATATTCCAGGAACTCTTGATACAGGATTAACGTTTACCAATTAAATAGTTGCTGAGAATGTATTCAATAATGGATCGCGAAGATTGAAAAATCCTGATTGGGAAAGGCTTAAATTAATGCCACCAGTTTTTTTTTTCTTTTCTCCGGAAACTTTCATATAAAAAACCCGACACGAGAAGCGGCTTTTCTACTTAACAAGGTTTAGAAAGAACGCACAAAGAAACTAAGATCGAAGCCAGGAATGTTGACGTTCGAATCGGATTATTTAGCTAGATTATTGGGGGCTTAATTCTCTTGTCATATTTTCTTTTCAAGTCTTGAAGAGAAGAAAACATTGCAGATTACCTGGTAGTTGATGCTCTGGAATGCCAAACCTTGCCCTTATATCATCCAACGTTTTATATTTTTCCCTAGCAATATGTTTTCAAGCATTTTAAATTCTCAAATGATAAGCTGGAAAATTTTTGATTCACACAGAATGGGTAGCTGTTAATATGTGATCAATCCGATTGAATCTGAAATATCAACTGGACTGCGATAGGATGTTATTGTACACAAGTACCAAATATTTTCAGACAAAAATCCAAATACTTTACTGTACAGTATTTCCAAATTTGGGCGCATTCATCAGTTAAAAATGTTTTTTCAATGTCCTACCTTCCGGGATGCAAATTTTCAAAACATTTCGGTTCCGTAAAAAAAAGTTAATGGAAACCAAACCCAAATCAGCCGAACCTATTCTCAATTAACTTACAAGTCAAGATTGCCAACTATTGCTGCACCATGCCTAACTCAACTTTTAATTAACCTGAAAACCAAATCACAAGACAACTCAACACTTAACTCAAACCTGACTTTTGCGAGAAAAGAAAGAAATCCACAACTCCAATCCCTCTTTGAAGTTCAAAAATCAGTTTCATACTAAAACAACGCCAAAATTCTTCGCGGATGTTTCCCCATTAAATCTGTACTTTAAAACCATATGAAAGAAGTCACAATAAGTATAGATTCTTTTTTTTTCATTCTTTATTTCCCTGACGATTGCTTTTCACTCCCGCGGAGACGAACCCTGTTTTTGGAAGGGTCATTTGTTCTTGAATTCAAAGAACCTTTTCAGCAGCACAAAACCCACTCGAGTACCTACTGAATGGTAAAGATTTCTAACGTTTTCGGGGGTTGATTTTGCGGGATAACAACTCTGACTTTCGGGGGTTCTTCGCGGGGGTCACCTGTCGAAAGATTCTGATACGAAACCTTTGCATTTTTTTTTCGTCGCTCATACCGAAAATTTTTTCACGCTTCAAAGGTCAGTTTCTCCCCGAAGAAAAAGTCATTACCCCAGACATCATTAAATTCTCCATACCCATTTTCAATTCTTCCATATAAATAATCTTCCGTTTTTTTTTTCTTTTTTTTGGATGCAATTCCTCCTGGCTGATTGATTTTTTAAATGGCACCCTGATTGACTATCAAAGTTAAAAACCTGTCAGACCAGTCAATTGAACTTGGCTCATCAAAGTAGCTTTTCCCCTCGATTTTCTGCGCGAACTATTTCTCATAGGACTTCGATGTAACTAAGAACGAATCTCGGTAAAATTGACTTTTAAATCGAGGTTTAGTTATACAGTAATACAGTTTCCGACTCCATGGTTGAAGAAACCCGCTTTGCCAGGGTTATTTGAATTCTGAATTTAAAGCTCTCAAATTGGGTTCTTTGTGGTTTGACTCGTCTGATATTAAACCAGCCACCACTTTTTAATATTCCAGCGTAAACTATAATGAAGGTTATTTCAATATTCCAACGGTCAATGGTACATTTAAGCTCATCTCCACCAGTAATATATTTGAACGGATCGTATTTTTGCGTTACGGAGCATCGCATTTTATTAGAATTTTGACGGAAAACCATTCTTAAATTCATTACCGAAATCAACCAAGACCGATTTGAATAATCGGCGCCTCCGAAACGACCACTGTGAGAAAGGGAAGCTCGCTTCGTTAAAAATGTACCCACACAACAGCCAAGCTTTGATGAGCACAATAACACGCTTGGGGTTTTCTTCAAGTCTTCAATTCGGGAGTGATTTTGCTTTCAAGTCGCTAAGCACAGCCGCACGTCTGCCCACGAACTTGCTCCATTAAAAAAATATAGGATATGTGCGGTGGTTCAAAGTATCTACTACGAGTATTAAAGGAATTGACAATTATCATACTGTAAATAACATTGATCTATATTTCAATTGAACGTACAACGACACAATGGCACACAGGCTCACTTGAACAATGGCACCGAGTCTCACAACCTTCTTTCCAAACAAATTATAATTTTCCAGCATTATTATATTTGCCGTGTCTGTGTTATGAATATTTCAGAAAAGTGCTGGGAGAAAAAACTCAAGTACCAGATAATTTATTTTCTGCGCACTTGGTATTTTCCATCCCTTTCATATTCTTACGATCAAAGCTTCACAGTTTTCCTCAAAATTTGAAAAATAAATGCTCCGACGATTTGATGAGATTAACCCCTGATATGGGTGCACATTTTTGTAAATTTGCAGAAACTATTTTTCTGAGGTTAATATCTAAGAAGCCACTGATTTAAAGACATATCTCCATTATTGATGGCATGGTCAAACCTTTTTGAATCAAATTCAGAGAGACCAACAGCAAAAAATCGATTCGAAAAAAATTTTTTTTAGTCAAGGAGAAAGACTTCTCGCCGGAAAAAAGATGAATAGCAAGGTGTTAAGGTTGATGATCTTTTGGGCATTAGACAGCTTGGCAAATTTGAAAATTCATCAGAGATGATTCAAATTCCGCGAGTTTGAGGTGGGTAGTTTTTCAATTAGGGCGGTCTATGATTCATTGTCAAGGAGATTCAGATAGGGAATAAAAACAATCCATTGAGACTTGAGTTATCAAGGCCAAACATTAAGACTTGAAAAAAACATATTGGATCTCCCATAATTCAAGTAAATGTAAGAAAATTATCGTATTTACTAAAGTACCCAGCGCACTTTTCCCCAAAAAAACTTTTGGCCAAACGTGAAGTGCGCGTCCTCCTAACGCACACATATTCCTCGCAAAATTTCCACAATTATTGCGCACATTATCCGTTGATAACATCCCAGATAAGCCATAAAGGCGAAGCAAATTTACCGCTCAATAATGCAGCTGGGCTAAAATACTAAAATTTCTCATGAAATTCATGAGAAAAAAAATTTTTGAAGAGAGACTTTCGTTGCAGAGAATAAATATGCTTTCAAAATGGGGGAGAGAATCCTATGAGACCCAGAACATTCGTTATGCAGATAAAATCGTTGTAGGCAAGCTTGCTTTGGAGAAATTCCCCCTGTTTAAATATTTAAAAATTCACCAGTTGTAATCCAAAATTCGTAAACATTCTTCAATAAAGACTCGAATGCCCGTCGTATGCCTGGGTGCGAGGCATTCAAACCCAGGGCGTTTCCTGCCCCATTATAACGCCCTTAATTTCCCGTTCGAAATTACGCCGCAAGAAGGAAGAAAATAAAGAAAAAAAGAGGCTTTCCTAAGAAAGGGGGGAGAAGAAGAAGAAGGATGAGCAAAGAAAAAAACAAACATTCTCACCTGCAGTGAGGAACAAAGCACGGATGCGGCGCATGATGCTGGTCTTGTTTTTGGCTGCAACGGCGTCCGATTTGCGGACGCGGCGCTGGGCCAGTGGCACTCGCATGGCAGCTGCTACCTGGTGGTGGTGCTGGATGTGCGGCGCCAGCATGTGCGGGTGGAACCCCGGTGGCACCGGGTGGTGATGATGGTAGAAGTAGCCCCAAGGCGGCCGCACTGGCTGCAAGTGGCTCCAAGTCGGGTCGAACACCATCACCGGGTTCTTCCCCATATCGTCTCTCCTCTGGCTCTCTCAACTCCCTCGAAGTCTTTTGTTAGTAAGGAAATTTCTCGGTCTTTCGTCCGAAATTTTCCTTCTCTTTATTTTTACCGATTATCTATCTTTTTTTTTTCACTTCTCATACGCGACAATGTTAGTCCAACCACATCAAACCTGTAACAACAAAGGGATACCGACGTTATTTGAAGCCGAGGATTCACTGATGATCCTCTGATTTCTAATTTATTGCCCAGCACAGTAGTATCAAATTCAAGCTTTTAGCGGTCAGAAGTTTCAAAACTTGGAAGGTGAAGTCCGCGGTAACACGTCACGGAAAATCTTTCGATTCCACAAATTTGCAGGCGCAGAAAATCACTGCGGTTTTCATTCCCTACATCCTTGATTATCCGTGACATTGACCAGAAAATTAATAAAATATGACAGAAAATTAATAAAATAAGGTAAATTCCTTCACGGATGACCCGACAAAATATTATCATAATACTGTAATCAGAAATCTGAACAATACTGTATCACGTTTCCCAGAAATCGTCATGAAATTTCTTCGAAAATATTGTAATATTTTATTGCTTGTTGCCTTGCATCTAATTGATGCATTATGAGAGTTTTTGTGTGTGTTTATCAGGTTGCTCATAGTTTCCTGTTGATTTGTATACAGATTGAAATGATTAAAATATCGAGATATAAATTAGAACACTTTACTGTAATGCATACGAACCGCTTTTCTCCCATGGGATAAATCGTAAAGGCTGCCTTGCTTAACATAGTATGCGGTTAATCAAAGCCGGTTTATTGATGTCTAATTGTATTGTACTGTATAAGTGTATAAATTGAATCACCTGCAGAGAGCAGCAATTATTCAAAACAATCCCTCAGGACCTAAGAGGAAGTCTATTTCTTTTTTCAACGTTTTCGCTGCTTCCGATCAATATAAACTAAATACTGTACAGTACAGTAATGCAATACTAAGGAATACAAATGTACAAGATCTCAAACTCGAAATAATCAGCTTTCAGTCCTCGATCAATTCATGATTCTTTCGAACGACTAATTCGCTGCACAAAGGACAGTTTCACGAAACTTCGATTGACTGGCTTCCATTAGTTAAACTCGATTTCATTGAGAGATTCCACGATTTTGGACACGCCACTAATTCTTCGCACAAAGGGAAAGCAACAGGAAAGAAAACGTTACGCATCAAAATTTCAAACAAGTCCGGATCCATGCACAGCACGGCACGATGATCGAGTTTGATCCATTCGCAATAAATGATTTCTCTCGAAATTCACGTCGGATGTGAGACCAAGGATCGCTAAAGGAATGTCTTGTCCTCCACACATATACTGTATTAAATGTTCCGCGAACCACACACGGGACATCATCTCGGGAACTAGACAAAGACAATGGGAGGAGGCAATAAAATTGATGCGGAACACTGGGCGAAGTAAAGTTGAGGGGTTCAAATTAGGGCCCTTCTTTCTGCTCCACATCCAACTCCACCTTCTTTTATTCCTCCTCCAAAAAATGCCTGCGCTCGCGCGAAAAGAAAATGCCCGTTCTTGCCCCCAGGGGGAGAACATCCCCGATGGAGATTAAAACGCGTAAATGAGAACAATTGCAGGACGGGAATGCGCACGAATGCGCATGAGTTCCACGTCCTGAGTGCGATGCTCTCGGATGAGTGTCCTTTTCTCTTTGCAGGGAGAAAAAAATAAAAGAGTTTAAGATTCCAGAGCTTCCTAATACTGTCTCAAATTATTGTATTCGAGGTCCGACCCTTCTTTATAGGACCCAGGGCGGAAAAGAGCAATCCGCCGCCAGCCATCGTCACAACCCATTGAGCACGATAAACGCGTGGCACTTGAGGCGTTACCTGTTCGTCGTCAGATAGGGAAACCCACTCAACCTGTGACAACGAATCGCAGATTATTTTTTAGCCAAATCACGCATTCGTATTCCCTTCGCAATAAATGACCCGTAATAAAATCTTGAAACCAACGAAACTGATTTCTTTCCCAACAGAGAAAAAAAATTTATCTACCAAACACTGATTGGTCACAAGGAAATAATCACATAATTTAATTAAAACCTCCTACTTGAAATCTGAAAGGGTAATAAATCATCGTGAGGAAATTCGATTATTCGTAATGACGTGGAAGTTATTAATAATCAAAAATTCAAACACGAATCGATATTGCAGCTTTTCTTCGAATCTTTTACAACATAACTACGATCGAGGTCACCTTCGAAATCTGAGTATTGCGCAAAACAAAACAGCTCGGGGAAAAGCCGGTCGTTGAATTCACGAGAAACCTGCATAATCAAGTTTAAATCAAGCTTTTAAACAAGGCGATTTGAAGTACTTAATCTTGTAGTACAGAAAAACTTAAACTTTTCTTGGCATGATTAAAAACTGCACCCTTGAAACCTGCTCAAATATTTCCATGAAATTAAACTAATGTTCATTTACGTTTTCATTACGGTGGCAAGATTTCGAGGGAAAAACTCAGATACGCATTCGCAAAGGACAACCAAATTTTGATTGACAGAAATTGCTGAACGCTGCAAACAGTTTCCGCTGAATATTTCGCGCAAATAAAAACCATTCCCAGCCCAATTACTCACACTTTTACTCTCAAAATTAGCTCAGGTATGTTTCTTCGGCCTTTGATAAAAAAAAAAAGAAGTCTGTAAACTCAAATGTCTCGGGTGAGGTTGAGTGCTGTGTTTATACTGAAATTCCCAGCCCAATTACCCGCACTTTTACTCTCGAAATTAGCTCAGGTATGTTTCTTCGGCTTTTGATTTAAAAAAAAAAGAAGTTTGTAAACTCAAATGTCTCGGGTGAGGGTGATTGCTGTGTTTATACTGACTGCGGGAAATGACATTGGGTAACACTCAACTTGTTGTTTGCCCCCGAGTTAAAATACGACAATGAAGAGGGGCGTGTTGCTTTCCCGGGTGTGAAAATAAAAGAGCAGGAGAGTTGAAAAAATAGCACGTGGTCCAAAACGTTCCTTCACGGCCACACGCAACGTTTTCTTTGGCACTGGGGTCAATGGTCGGAAATCTGCTTTGAATTTCATGCTAGATTCGACCATTTCAGACACCGCAAGTCATTAGAACGGGATTTTCTGCGAAGAACAAACGATCCGCGATGTTCCTTTTCAGCACCCTTTTCCTTGGGAAATCACGGATTTCTTCGCCTGCTCGAGATGTTTTTCTGCTGGATTCAAGAAATTCTATAGGGATTCGAAAAACATTTAATGATTTAATTCAAAAATTGCGCTCTGTTTTCTGCAATCTCGTAGCCAACGATTCAACATTTACCGAATCGTCTTTCATCCGAAGGGTTTGAAATCATTCCGAAAAAACAAGCGGAAGTTCAATCGTTTCCCGTTGCTGTTTTCTGGCTGGACGGAAGTCGACGATGATCGAAGTACAACCGAGCCAAGTTTTGAACTACTTTTTCTAACGAAAACTAAATAAAAAAGAAGTCACTACCGTGCGCTTTTGCCCCTTCTTATATCCGTAAGATGTATGTAACTTACCAAGACAAACGGAAAAGGTTGGGCCGTTAGTTCAACAACCTTAAGTTCAGGGCATAATTTTTCCGAAATTCCGTTCTGAAAAATGAAACTGAATTGTACAAAGAAAGTAAGACAAACTCTGCCTACGGAACTGAACTTTATTTCTGGGTTATTTTTGAAAATAACGGAATCTTCGGAATTCTTCATTTTAAAAAATTGATTTTGGTCTCCCAAGATTCGCCGGCGAAAAATTCGAAAATATTTCTGTTTAATCATGAATGAGTAAAGCGGGATGATGGAAAAAGTGAAATTATCCGTTACAAGAACCAGATTTTTAATCGTCGACAAGAAGAATGAGAATCGAGGAACCGTGTTCTACCGCAATCAATCAGGATTTGTGTCCGGCGAAATTTTTCCGAAATTTCATTCTGAATAAAATAAAATGTATGAAGAAAGTAGGACCGACTTTGCGTAAGGAATTGAACTGTATCTTGGGGCTATTTTTTGTTGAATAACGAAATCTCCGCAGTTCTTCATTCCTCAGAGGGAAAATGAATCTCCCAAGATTCGCTTGCAGAAAATTAAAAAAAATCCAGGTACACTACAATATATGAATGAGTATGTAGCGGGATGATTGAAAAAAAGTGAAATTATCCGTTACGAGAACCAGATTTTTACCCGTCGACGAGAAGCATGAGGATCAAGGGAACCGTGTTCTACCGCAATCAATCAGGATTTGTGTCCGGCGAAATTTTTCCGAAATTTCATTCTGAACAATGAAAATAAATTGTATGAAGAAAGTAGGACCGACTTTGCGTACGGATTTGAACTGTATTTTGGGGCTATTTTTTTTGAATAACGAAATCTCCGCAGTTCTACATTCCTCTGAGAGGAAAGGAATCTCCCAAGATTCGCTTGCAGAAAATTAAAAAAAAATCCAATATGAATGAGTATGTAGCGGGAGGATTGAAAAAAAGTGAAATTATCCGTTACGAGAACCAGATTTTTACCCGTCGACGAGAAGCATGAGAATCAAGGGAACCGTGTTCTACGGCAATCAATTAGGATTTGTGTCAGGCGCATCTTCGCCGCCACCAGACCGAGTTCCGTCACCATCTGGACGCCAAACAAAGGAGAATTCCTGCTCGGGGTTCTTGTGCAGCGACGCAGTGGGGGGATGCAAAGCATTTCCGCTCGTTTCCCACGGTCGAATTTGTTCCAGTCTGTCACATACTACCACTACTAACCCCGGCATCACAAATCTGGCTCTTTTTCTTCCGAGAATTCCTCTTTCTTCTTCTTCAACCCAGTCGCATCCTCTTTGGAAGCCACTCCAGCCAAGTGCGGGACAGTACTCGAGAAAAAAAAAAGAACGCTCGGAAATGATAGCGTCGAAGTACAATACGCAAGCACTTCTTTTGTATTTCTCTCTCTCGAGAGAGACTCAAAAGATCAGCAGATGAAAAAATCATTCCGTGCGCAGCGAGATCCGTCAAGATGTCTGCTGAACATATACAGTATCTAAAATATATACTTTCAATCTTCAAAAAAAAAAAAGAAGTAGAAATGCGTAGAGTGCGTCATGTTCAATAGCATCTCATTTTTACGTACAAGAGGAGAAAGAACTTTGACTCCTTCTTGAAGTACCTTGGGATTTATTCAACTTGCCTCAGGTGAGGATTTCACTCGTTTAATTAATCGTACTCTACCCGCGTCGGAAGGATTCAAATAATTTTTACAGAGTTAATAACAGATTTCCTTTTCCCTGATTTAAATTTTTATAATACCTTTTGATACGACGAGGAAATGGAGATTTGAAAGCGAAAACATCAATAATTAGCTTATGCGTATTCCGACCACAATTGCAAATTTTACTAGCGTATGGTCAGTATTCTAAAAACTCTAAAATGATTTTTAAAATTCATTGCATCATCTTAAAAATCGTAAATTTCTTAGTGGCGCTCTTAGCGGGTAGCTCTAAAATTTGAAGTTTTGAGCTAAAAAAAATGCCCACCATCAAGTCAAATTTCCAAAAAATGTTCAACACTTCGAAATATGATCGTTTTAATCCTTGGTGTTGATCATGCAAGGGGTTTTAAACTTCTGGCTCTGGATTTTGGGCGCAAAAAACTTAATTTTGAGGAACAGACAAAAATGCTACACTGACCTTTGAATACGTATACAATTTCGAAGCACGAAAACTAACTTTTTTTATAGCTTCGTGCACGTTTACCTGAGCTGAATTAAACTATCTTCTTCTGAGATCAAGTAATGTCGGTGCAAATACTTTTTTTTAACAAAATAATGCTATATTGACAGTGTGGATCATTAAACGTCATTATTTTGCTTGTTTAATTTTCATACATTCTAATGCTTCCTTTTCTTCTGAACTATTTTCATGTTCCGTTCGCTGATCATCTTTAAACACAAATTCATTCGACTTGGTAACCAGAGAAAAAAGTCAAACTTTTAAAATTGCTCATTCGGCAAGCATGTGAATTACGAGTTTTCGTTAAAAATAATTTTCCGCGATGAAAGAAACAATGCCTATAGATTAAAAAAAAACATTTTTTGGGGCAGATTGAAGTGCTTTTGATGCATGATAAAATGTTTTCAAGAAACGTGGGTCGAAAGATCAACAATTTCTCGGAAGCTCATTGATTTCGCATGAACGGAAAAAAATTATCCGTCAAAAATCAATCGAAAAAGACAAATTATGTTTGTCGAGAAGTACCCACTTCAGCACGCGACTCCTTCCATAAAACAGTACCCAGTACATGACAGTCGACCAATTCTCTTCGCTTGAAACACTTGTACACGTTCCTTTTCTGGAAAGGAGCTTTCCATTACTTCTGCTGACACGCATTCGCTTTTAATTCAGTGAGCGAAGTTGTTACAACAACAAAACCACTGAATATTCAAATTAATTGTTTGCAAGCAAAAAAATAGTACTCGACGTTCATGAGGGACAGTAAAATATATCTGCAATTTTTTGTGACCGTAGGAAGAAACCGACGGCAAATTTATTATCAACGTTCACACAGTTCGGTAGGAAATTCATCATATCCGGCGATGAATTTTACCACTGAGATATCATAAAATATCAGAAAACTTCCTCAGACATTTACATTTTTTCACGGAATAATCGGACGGAAATCGATGAAAGTAGAAACAAACCACAAGCAATTTCCGAGTTTTTTTTTTCTACCAATTTGAACAAAAAGCTGTATTTTTACACCGTGGGAATCAATATCTTNGATTTTTACCCGTCGACGAGAAGCATGAGAATCAAGGGAACCGTGTTCTACGGCAATCAATTAGGATTTGTGTCAGGCGCATCTTCGCCGCCACCAGACCGAGTTCCGTCACCATCTGGACGCCAAACAAAGGAGAATTCCTGCTCGGGGTTCTTGTGCAGCGACGCAGTGGGGGGATGCAAAGCATTTCCGCTCGTTTCCCACGGTCGAATTTGTTCCAGTCTGTCACATACTACCACTACTAACCCCGGCATCATAAATCTGGCTCTTTTTCTTCCGAGAATTCCTCTTTCTTCTTCTTCAACCCAGTCGCATCCTCTTTGGAAGCCACTCCAGCCAAGTGCAGGACAGTACTCGAGAAGAAAAAAGAACGCTCGGAAATGATAGCGTCGAAGTACAATACGCAAGCACTTCTTTTGTATTTCTCTCTCGAGAGAGAGAGACTCGAAAGATCAGCAGATGAAAAAATCATTCCGTGCGCAGCGAGATCCGTCAAGATGTCTGCTGAACATATACAGTATCTAAAATATATACTTTCAATCTTCAAAAAAAAAAAGTAGAAATGCGTAGAGTGCGTCATGTTCAATAGCATCTCATTTTTACGTACAAGAGGAGAAAGAACTTTGACTCCGTCTTGAAGTACCTTGGGATTTATTCAACTTGACTCAGGTGAGGATTTCACTCGTTTAATTAATCGTACGCTACCTGCGTCGGAAGGATTCAAATAATTTTTACAGAGTTAATAACAGATTTCCTTTTCCCTGATTTAAATTTTTCTAATACCTTTTGATACGACGAGGAAAGGGAGATTTGAAAGCGAAAACATCACTAATTAGCTGATGCGTATTCCGACCACAATCGCTAATTTTACTTGCGTATGTTTCGTATTCTAAAAACTCTAAAATGATTTTAAAAATGCATTTAATCATCGTAACAATCATAAATTTCTTACTGGCGCGGGTTGCTCTAAAAATTTGAGTTTTGAGCAACAACAAAAAAGCCCACCATCAAGTCAAATTTCCAAAAAATGTTCAACATTTTGAAGTATGATTGTTTTAAGCCTTGGTGTTGATCATGCAAGGGTTTTTCTAACCTTCTGGCTCTGAATTTTGCGCGCAAAAAAACTTAATTTTGCGGAACAGACAAAAATGCTGCACTGACCTTTGAATACGTATACATTTTCAAAGCACGAATTTGTTATAGCTTCGTACACGTTTACCTGAGCTGAATTAAACTGAACTATCTTCTTCTGAGATCAAGTAATGTCGGTGCAAATACTTTTTTTTAAAACAAAATAATGCTATATTGACAGTGTGGATTATTAAACGTCATTATTTTGCTTGTTTAATTTTCATATATTCTAATGCTTCCTTTTCTTCGGAACTATTTTCATGTTCCGTTCGCTGACCATCTTTAAACACAGTTTCATTCGACTTGGTAACCAGTAGAGAAAAAAGTCAAACTTTTAAAATTGCTCATTCGGCAAGCATGTGAATTACGAGTTTTCGTTAAAAACAATTTTACGCGATGAAAGAAACAATGCCTATAGATTAAAAAAAACATTTTTTGGGGCAGATTGAAGTGCTTTTGATGCATGATGAAATGTTTTCAAGAAACGTGGGTCGAAAGATCAACAATTTCTCGGAAGCTCATTGATTTCGCATGAACGGAAAAACATTATCCGTCAAAAATCAATCGAAAAAGACAAATTATGTTTGTCGAGAAGTACCCACTTCAGCACGCGACTCCTTCCATAAAACAGTACCCAGTACATGACAGTCGACCAATTCTCTTCGCTTGAAAAATTATCCGTCAAAAATCAATCGAAAAAGACAAATTATGTTTGTCGAGAAGTACCCACTTCAGCACGCGACTCCTTCCATAAAACAGTACCCAGTACATGACAGTCGACCAATTCTCTTCGCTTGAAACACTTGTACACCAAGGAAAAGACCTTTCCTCGAAAGGTAATGAAGACGACTGTGCGTAAGCGAAAATTAAGTCACTCGCTTCAACAATGTTGTTGTTTTGGTGACTTATAAGTTTAATTAACAAACGTTCGTTTTTTTAGTACTCGACGTTCATGAGGGACAGTAAAATATACTGTATCTGCAATTTTTTGTGACCGTAGGAAGAAACCGACGGCAAATTTATTATCAACGTTCACACAGTTCGGTAGGAAATTCATCATATCCGGCGATGAATTTTACCACTGAGGTATCATAAAAATATCAGAAAACTTCCTCAGACATTTACATTTTTTCACGGAATAATCGGACGGAAATCGATGAAAGTAGAAACAAACCACAAGCAATTTCCGAGTTTTTTTTTTTTCAACCAACTTGAACAAAAAGCTGTATTTTTACACCGTGGGAATCAATATCTTTCTCTTTTTCAAATACGATTGAGCGACAATACGAAAATTTCGCACCTGACCGGCTCTTAGGAAAACTTATAAATTTGCGCAAAAAGTTGAAAAATGAAAAAAATTGCAGAAAATACATTATCCTTCACAAGCAGGAAATTCTTTCCAGGTAATTTCAATTTCTTTTCTATGCACTGATCATAATTAAAGATTCAAAACCATTGAATCGGAATCTATCGAAAAATAAAAAAATTGCAGAAAATACATTATCCTTCACAAGCAGGAAATTCTTTCCAGGTAATTTCAATTTCTTTTCTATGCACTGATCATAATTAAAGATTCAAAACCATTGAATCGGAATCTATCGAAAAATGATGGCATATTCCATGCGAAACTTGTTCACTTTATTCCAATGTCATCGCTCAACATCCTAAAGATTGCTATTCAAAAAAGTATTTTTTTTCGTTTCAACTGCGTACGATCTTCGCACTCTGCTCAAACGCTGCATCAACAGAAGTCGCACTAATAAGATTTATCCCCAAAACGCAGAATTTTCCCCGAGTCCCTTCGCAAAAACACTATCATCACACCGGAAAAAAACCAACACATTCTCTACCCCCATTTGTGGTTATCCACAGGAAATTGCCATGGATTCAAAACATTCACTGTACACTGTACACTGCACTAGCTAAGTTGATGGCAGCAGATGTGCGGATAAAAACTCCCACATCATCGCAAGCAGCATCTCTTCTATTGCCGCATAAAGCGGCAAATATGTCTTCCTCTCGCAAGAAAGAAATGTGGTGCTTCGAAAAAACAAAAGTTTCAACAATACAATAAATTATATCCCGGCAGACATGTTAAAAAGGAAAAAAAAAGAAGAGACAGGAATATAGTGAAATGCAGTTTCCATCGGTCGTAAAACAGCGCGAAAATTCCTGTGATGGAGTTTCAGCATGCGGAAATCGACCTATTTGAAGTCGATCAGAGGAAATGAACGAGGCGATCTCTCGAATACATCTTCGTTTTTCTAGGGCATTAGAAAGCGATCGATCGGTATCGACTTGAAACACAATTTCCGTGTAAATTTTCAGAAAAAAAAAGGAGAATATACTACACACATACACAGTACAAAATCTGGGCCAACTTCGATTTCGCGATCAAGATGATCGGGTGAGATCAGAAACGACTCACTCCTCTATTTCGACGCCAAAGTTGGAGCGTGAATACATCAACGGGGCAATTCGGCAGGTCATTAAAAACATATCCGGAGAAGAAAGGAAGTACAGTACGTATACTGTAACATCGCTTCCGGACTGGAAAAATTCGAATCTTCTTTTAAGACTCTTCAGGGGAAAATTTCGAAAAAATCTTTCGAAAGAACGAAGAGCGGAACTCGCTTTTAAACTCTTTTGAACCGCAGGAAACGAGCTCATCGGACGTTTTTACTGCTTCATTTCTCGCGCAGATATTAAGTACAGTATAACGGAACTTCTTTGTGTCGAAAATACTTTTCAAGATTTTCCGAAGAAATAGCTCGCCCGTAATTTAAACTTTTCTACTTTAACGAATACAGTAATTTTTCCTCGAGAATTTGAATAAATTACAAAATGTACAGCATCATCTTCCAGCACAATTCCATGAGGATGGAAAATTATTTTTAAGCCACAAAATGAGGGTTCAACAATTTCAAGAATATGGAAAAACGGTGCAATACACGAGCGTGAATGTTTTCCTCACACATTCATATTTTTCAATGCATCTTTAGATTTCACTAAAAGCAAATCTTCAAAAATTGAGTCTTGAAAACGCATAATGGCTGCGTGAAAATCATTTAAATGCGTACAAAACCAAGATAATCTTTTCAGAACCGCGTCAATTGATGGAAGAATATAATTTTTTTCTCAGGGAGCATGTTTATATTGCAAAATACTAAAACGTGAAAACTTCAGGGAGTTTCAAATAAACTTCATTGTTATACATTTAATACAGAGACAGTCTCACGACTGGCTAGGGAGTTTTATGCGTGATATAAAAAAAAAGAATCGTACCTTTGTTGTCGAAGTGCGATGAAAAGATTTTCTTTCGGTCAAATTTTATTTAAACCCTTTTAATCTTGCTCCTTTTTTCCGTTCTGCGCGCAAATCGATTCGAGATCCATTCAAATCTGCATCAAAAATATTTCATCCATAACAGATTCAAAAAGACTCATCAGGATTTCATTTTCAGACTTCTAGAGGAAGTGAAGTGTTGCTGTCCATCGCAGAAAATTGAGTAAGAGCAGGAATTGTGATGAAAAAAGTTACGTCTCTTCATAAAAAGCTCGCAAAGGCGTGAAATCGAACAGATGGACATTTACGAAATTTCCCTCGCTGATTCCATGCATCGAGAATATTTCGAGAATGAGGAATAATCTTTCCGTCGAATTTCCCTCAGCGTTCCTTGAACTCTCCTCTCGGCTCTCTAATTTGTCGGCGAAAGGAAACGAAGACAATGTTAGTACATAAATGAAGAACCTTTATTTATTTTTTTGGGTAAAGTTGGGAGACTGCTGCTCACCACATCCGCAAATTTAACCAGGCATACAACCATCACACTCTTTCGTGGCTCTCAGGCATGACTGGTCAACCCACGAGTCGCGTAGTAATTGTTCTTCTCCAGCTCGGTAAATGCAAGGATAAGGTTTCAAATCAACTTTCCCCCCCAAGCGAGAAACATTAGCTCGTAAATACAAAGGGCTCGGAATGATCGTCAGGAAAATAATTTCCAGCTCATCCCTCCGAAACCGAGAGTTGAAAAAAAAGAAGAAGAAAGAAACTGATCTTCAAGGCATCAATCAACCAATGCTCGAATGGCATCGACCGGAACCAATGATTTTTTTCCCTTACTCCTGCAAAGATAATATCATCATTAATTTTAAATCCGACTTCAAAGGCCAAAGCAACCGATATAATCCCGCAAGTTTTCAAAGTTCTTTGTAAAATAATTGCGAAGAGAATTTCCCGAACTCGATCTCGTGAATTATTAGCATGGCCCCCAGCATTCTCGTATATTCCAATTATTAACCAACTTGAATATAATTTTTATGAATTCTGAATTCTTAAAAAGTGACAAGCAATGGGGGCAATCGACATATTTTTAAGCCGTTAATCTTCAGTCCTAAAAATGCAATAAGTATTTTAAAATATAAATTTTGTCTCATGGAACCCCATGATTTTTAAAATCGAAATGTCAGTGATTATGTCCGTTTTTTCACGCTTTCAATGCGTCTATGAACATCGTGGAGAACAAAAGAATTCCGCGATCATCCAAAAAACCGTGGAGTATTTTGGCCGAAGTATGAATTTGTAGTCCTGATGTGGCCGAATTTTCCAGCTTGATTTCTGCAGAATTTTCAACCGTTTTGGACTTTCAAATATTAACGAGAAGATGGCAGATTTTCTTTCATCTTTCTTGAAAATCTTGAGATGTTACATTGCTCAAAAATTAATCAGTTGCTGTCGATTTAACTTTGAAGCAAATCTGAAAAATTTTGAACGCAAGCGGAAATACAGAAATTATTCATGAATAAGTGATGCATTTCTCGCCATGCATAGCATAAAGATTGATTCATGATATTGAATGTTTTATTCCGGTCTCATACACATTTTCCGATCACTCGTCTCACTTCGTAGTTTGATCTGATCCGAAGCAAATCAACCGCGGGATTATTGAACGCTTTCGAAAATTGGACGACGATATTTTAAAATCATTTTCATTCCACGAAACCGCAGTAATTTTGCGAAATGGTTTTTCGTACTTGATGAAACCTCGAAAAGAGATTAACACAGTCATTTCGAATAAAATGCGAATTAGGTATACGATATATTTTAGAATCCAGACACGATGAGACTGACCCGAAAAAGGTACGAGGTCTGCATAGTGAGGCGGAGGACGTAATAAAAAGATCATCGGCGATAAAATTTTCCACCAACAGCTGCTTGAACCCCCAAAAAAAAGATATCGAAACTCAATGATATTGGTTAATTTCTCCACAACTGATTTTTAGAAACGTTGTTGTCGCTTGAATTCCATCAACAACGGTTTCTGCAACGAACTGAAAGAACGAAATTCGTTCAGACGTGACAATCCGTGACTTGTTTGCTCTTATAATTCTTAACTGACAAAGACACTTGAGCCATGAATCTCCCAACAGGAAAATGTGGAAACTTTCAAGGCAAAATTCCCAGCAAGGAATAAAAAATTCTTCCGAATACAGTATGCGAAACGTGGTACAATATACTTCGAGAGTATATTTCGAGTGCGCAAAAGGGAACACAAATCCTAAAATTTTTTGAACGCAGAAGGAATATTTTTCTTGCCATCTCAGGGGAAATCAAAGCATAATTCATGTACTCTACTACTAACACACGAGAAAATTTACCGAAAAGAGTGACATTTCCAGGTCATAACTCTTTTTCCAACGGAGATTGAATTTTACCCTGAGAATGCTGACAATACTGTGATTTATTATACGCAAAGCCTTTCTCATGCGATAAAAAAGGTTTCAATTTTTTATCCGTGAGGGAGAACATTCTTCGCCGGGATTTCTAAGATCTTTTTTTTTTCTCAGCGTCCAGCGTGAATTGGACAAAAAGTTTACAATTTTCCTTCAATAACTTCTTGACAGATTTGCGGTGCTTTCCCCATGCCTCGCCCGGTTTCGATCAAGGGGTTTCTCTACCTCTGGTTGCTGCGAAAGTTTTCAATTGACAATATACGCTTTTATCTTGTTTTACTGATGAGTTTTTAATTTTTTTGAAATTCAGATGAACCTTGCGGAACTAGAAACACCCGGAATTAATGCGCGAACCGTTGCTGATGCCACGTCAGGGACACGGAGTCGAGGAATCGCTTGAACGCATCTTTGAGCACGATCATCGATCATGAAGCTTCTTTGGTCAGGCGGAATCCAGATCTGAAAGCGCATTTGCTCAGTTTTTTCTGTTTGCCTGGAGGGCGAAAACTATAGTATCCGTTTTCAGTTGACTTGAGTTCATCTGACCAGGGATTCCAACAACTTTTCGATTCGATGCATAAAAATCTTACTGCGGTTCACCTCGACCAGCAATCTCGAAGGTTTTAACCACAAATGGGCTAGGGTTTATAGCGGTTTCGACCATGAAGGGCTGCACATAGGTTACTTGCAAGTACAGTATTCCACTGCACAAAAAATAATAATAAATGAAAATTTTACCGGAGAAATTCAGCCTGCGAAGAAACAGGATCTTTAAAATAAACTACGGTTCATGATACCCTACGGTAAGAATTATTTTCGGAAGGAAATACGGCCGATGAATCCTGGTATTGATGAGGTAATTTCTTCAACCCATTCCAGGTCCACGAATATTCTCGTGTGTTGAATATTGTGGAGGTGTGAAATACAGCAGTTCTTTCGAGTCATTAATTTTTTATTGATCATTCAATGCACTGGGGAGATATCAGGACATTTCTCGGGTGCATTAAATTTTTTTGAAATGTGTTGAATATTTCGGAGAAATATTTCTTTCGTGATATTTCTTTTCTATTGATGATTCAATACAGTGGGAAGACATTTAGGTGAGCGTGGAGATTCGGAGAAAGAAACATTTTTGCAAATACCCTTTCTTCAATGAAGAACGAACATTTTCTGAAAGATACACCCCCTTTAAACGGAATCATGAAACGATGGTTTTCTTGGGTGAGTTCAGCATCAGTCAAAATAATTTCGAAATTAAAAGGAAACAACGTAATGCATTCAACATTATCTGGTGAAAAAAAATTCTCGAAATTTTGCCCCAAAACCCAGGCAGAAAAGCTATGAATCAAAGGATTGCATTCTACAATAAAGGAATCGGTCAGGAAAAGCCTGGGAAATCGTGTGCTCGACATAAGCATATTCTTATTATTTATTATATGTAAAGTTCAAGTACAGTACCTACTTTACTTCGTAACGAAAAAGTTTAAGTTGTAGCGTAAAGCGCTTTGCAGTGCTTAGCTAAAGATCCCATCCATAATATTGTGCAAGCAAAAAACAAAAATACAGTACCAGTGACGCCAACAGCTGAAAGAACTTCGGATTATTTTCTCAAAACCGAGACAATTATTTTTTAAATCCTTTCTCATGGGACGATGCTTGAATACAATACGAAGATCAAGGTCCTGAAGAGAGATGTTTATTCCCAGACAAGTCCCCAATCTTTCCCAGTGAGGAACACGTTGCACTAGTGCCTGGGAAACTATTCAAGTGCTACAGGGGGTAAGAGACTTTTCCCCCCATTTTTCACAGCGAGAGGCGGCACACGGTATCCTGCTGAGCATGCCGCTGGAATAAAGGTGTCGACTTAAGGCTTCTTGGTTTTCGGAATGCCTTTACGCTTATCCTTTTCTTTTATTACACTTTCTACCTTTACTATTCATGAGTTTACATTTTAGAGACCTCTGGAACTTTTTACGGCAGTTCAACACAGCAGACGCGTCTTTTGTCGCACACTTCTCATAAAAGCTTCGGCAAAAACACATCAGGGTCAAGTCCAAACTCTATATGCGCTCAAGGATTACAAGAATAAGTTAGTTGCATTTTTAAAAAAAATAAAAAAAATTGAGAGGTAAATAACCACTCTTTGGTTTTCGCTTATATGAAGGAAAGGAAAAAAATCACGCTGCAAAAATTAAATGAACTCTTCTTTCCAAACACATATAGCGATTTGCCCTGAATTCAAAAAATATCATCACTGGAACAAAACGGAAGCCCGATTCACATTCGACATTTTTCCCTATTCTAGTTTCTTCATGCGATGAACGATTGGATGAATTGAAACTTCGGATAAACACATTAACACCCGATTGAAGTATCATTCGCAGATGCGTTTAATTATCGGAAAGACTTCTTCTCTCAGCCTTGATTATTGGGGAATTCAGAAAAGGAAAGATTAACAACCGATACGAATTAAAGTTGGCAAAGAAATATTTGAACAATTGATTTGTAAGTATAAGATTGACATTTTTTCTGATTGAGATATGTTGGAATGAGTGAATATACTCACGTTTTTGCACAGGAATCCTTCCGAGATTCCGAAATGGAATCGAATTATTATCATCCATGCTTTGATCGATTATTTAAAAAATCACGCTACTGATCTAAAAGCACAAGGAATTTTACACGAAGTAGTGATTATTTGACAGCGAAAAATTGTCATCAGACTTCACTATACGTCAAGATTCCACCAATCACGCATATTATTTGTGGGAATTTGGCATGCTTTAATCCAAGAAATAATTTAATAAGCCGAAGCAATTATATCTAGCATTGTTCATGGTATTACCTTCAATCGAAAATTACGTCTTTGTTCCTGGACAATGAATTAAATTCTCTCAAGTTCCCAGTGACTACAAAAATTTTTGTTCATGTATGCTGTTTCTAATTCACTCACTATATCATCTTTCTCAATATCTACAGCCTGTCAACATCATAAAGTCCACAAAATAATATCCAAAATAAGTGCAGTATCCGAAATTAAAATCAGTGGCAAAATTTTGAATCTTCCAAGTACTGTAATCACACCTGAAAATCAGCCATACTGACTAAAAAAAAGTCTCAACACAGTTTTAAGACACAGCTTTGAAAGACATGAATAAATAAAAATAACCTTCATTTCTTCGTATCCCAAAACGTTGTTACCTTAGGGTTTACAAATGGCTTTACACCACTTTTTTATTTTTTAACATGGATTTCCGGAGTCTTCCACTCTTAATCAACTTCTGTTTTCACCACTGGCACGTAGCTGTCTCATCATTGAAGATTCAACACAGAACGAATACACTTCCCACCTAAAAAAAAAATAACCAGGATTCCACTTATCGCGTATATTCGGTACCAATCATAATTCAAGGGGTGTATAATCGAAAAGAAGAACTCCCACGATAATAATTAAGACAGATAAATTCTTCGATGGAATTGCTAGCATAAGATCGGCTAAGGCTCTCGAAAAACACGCAACTGACATCATGTCAAGCCTTTGTGCTTCGTGCACCGTTGCGTTGTTCCAGCTTATGAACGAAATAATGTACAGTATAACAGATGAGCATTAACACGAAATGTTTCAAGTTCAATTACATTGCTCTTCAAGTTACAAACATGGCTTTTGTAATCCACGATTAAGACTTCGCAGTCAACTTGATTTAACAATAAACGAATCACGATTCACGACCACATAAAATATTTCGATGGAATGCATTTAACCGAAGGATGTACTCCTGAGAAAATACTGGCGTAACACAAAAAATCCTTCGAAAATGACCAAAGCTTCAAAAGCAGGAACACGATTACAAATGTAAGCCATC